>OX578147.1:81931133-82188633 GCA_951213105.1 Amaurobius ferox | reverse complement strand
TTTTGATGAAATGATTCTATTTGACCATCATTAAAAAACCTACTGACGAAGTTCATTCAAAATACTGGGTAAATAAGCACATAAACTGTTCTACAGATATCTAAAATTTTTACAATTTTTGATGAAATTATTCTGTTTGTTCATTATTAAAAGACCAACTGATAATGCCAATTCAAAATACTGGGGAAATAAGTACATAAACTGTTCTACAGATATCGCAACTTTTGATGAAATGATTCTATTTGACCATCATTAAAAACCAGCTGATGATGTCAGTTCAAAATGCTGTGTAAATAAGCATATAAATTGTTCTACAGATATCGCAACTTTGGGTGAAATGATTCTATTTGTCCATTAAAATACTAACTGATAATGTCAATTCAAAATGCTGGGTAAATAAGCACATGAACTGTCCTACAGATATCGCTATTTTTTTTTTTTTTTTTTTTTTTTACAATTTTTCATGAAATGATTTTATTTGCCCTTCATTAAAATACCAACTGATAATGTCAATTCAAAATGCTGGGTAAATAAGCACATGAACTGTTGTTCTACAGATATCGCCATTTTTTTTACAATTTTTCATGAAATGATTCTATTTGCCCTTCATTAAAATACCAACTGATAATGTCAATTCAAAATGCTGGATAAAAAAAGCTATCGTTTTAAATGAATTTCTAACCATAAAACCAACGGTAAATGATATATCTATACTTAAAGAACAACGACGAAGATTCTAGAGATTCTCGCTAAGTTATATAATAATTCATATTTAATTACAATAATTAACAATGCTGTCTTACTAATTTAACTTGCCGAAGTTTCCTACAGCAAAGAAGTTCCAAACTAAAAGACTGCTAGGCGGGTTTATTTGGACTAACCGTCCTTGACTATTTCCAGGTCTGACTTCATTTTCTCGAGTTTAAAAGCATCTTTTTAAATTTTATACCTTAAAATGAGACAATTGGAATAAAATAAACAAATCAAACAATAAAGATAATGATTAAGATAAATTACTGTTATCATCTAATCATACTTAAGTGAAATATATTGTGTTTTTCGTAATAAATTTCATATTTGCTTTGTATGCACGTAACGCCGTTTAAGATGCTTAACAATTTTCACGGTACATTATTTTATATTTGCCATTACTTTTAAACGTTAATTGTAGTTGATAATGGCAGTGCGTCTTCAAATATATGATTAAAAAGTATTTGCCGAATTGGTTTAATTTGAGTGATTAAAATGCATTCATCAGGAACAAAATATTTCGAAAAATAAGATGGAGCGCGCGGTAGCCCTGTTGTTAGCGCGCTGGAGTTGCACTCGGTAGGCCCGGGTTCGATTCCAGCCACTGCCCAAACTGCCGCCGTGTTCACGCGGAGTACGATCACGTTAAACATGTGGGTCCGAAAGTCTTTCCGAGAGGTTGGTGGTAGGGGAAGGAGGGTACGGTCCCTGTGGATGCCTCCCCCACTGGGTTCCGGCACTTGGGTGGCACTTCCCGGCCGTCCAAACAGATACCTTACACCTTTCTGGTAGGTCGGACGGTCTGGGTCGAAGAAGAAAAATAAGATGATATTTTTAACCAAACTTCAACATTTTTCACCTATACAAATTCTTATTAACTTTATTCTTATTAACATCTTTGACGGACTTGTTCTCGGCGGCTCCCAGAGCACATAAAGAGCTGAAACTCTGCACATAGTTTCATCTATCAAATCGCCCCTCATTACGTTACGCCATCTAATGTACGTCATAATAATAATTTTTTATTTTTGATCCTTTCATGCATTTTCGTTGCGAATTCACTGTCTTTGGATGAAATGCACTTCTGGCTTTTATGCGTCGATCTATGTATGCACAATACTACATAAGTCTGTACGTCAATTACGCCAAAAAATAATCAGAGGGCAGATGAGAGAGGAAAACCAAAATTAGAAAGGAATTCCGCCATACACCAGGAAACATCATGAAAAATTAAAGGATAAACGAAAATCCATACAAAATATTTCGGAATGGGGATAAAATTCATTTCCTTTAATTATATATATACATATTACAGAAATTTTAAGCCTTTCCCATTAACTCGCCCTTTTCTTTCATAATTATTATTCCAAATTCCTATTTCACGTCCAGCACATATTGCAACTACATTAAATTCTATCCCACGCCACTGATATTAACAAAGTCTGCCAGCACTTCCTCTTTTCCTCCACCATACCATATATGGTCACGAATCTTAAGCATACGTTAACTTTCTCATATGAAGCTGCCTTTCCAATCACATTTTTAAAGCCTAAAACGCGAAGACAGCATGTGGCGCAGGCCTCATATCCCTCCCCCTCCGATGTAAATGTAATTTGTACTTATGTATGAATCAATACAGATTGCACTGAGATTTGGTGAGATCTGGTCGACGATCAGGAGTCGTCCAGGATATGTAACTATATCTATTTCTAGTGTCATCTAATAAAGTAGATTTTTGATAACGTAATACGTCTCTTCCCAGCACTATTTCCACCAATATTACACACACACATACAAATTACAGTTACCTTACACCTTTCTGGTAGGTCGGACGGTCTGGGTCTCAACAAACAACAACAAACACACACATACAAGTCCCTGTGGATGCCTCCCCCACTGGGTTCCGGTCTAAATTGGGTGGCACTTCCCGGCCGTCCAAACGGTTAACTTACACCTTTCTGGTAGGTCGGACGGTCTGGGTCTCAACAACAACAACACACACATACAAGGGGCGCAGTAGCCCATTAGTTAGCGCGCTGGAGTTGCACTCGGTAGGCCCGGGTTCGATTCCAGCCACTGCCGCCGTGTTCACGCGGAGTACGATCACGTTAAACATGTGGGTCCGTAAGTCCTTCCGTGAGGTTGGTGGTAGGGGAAGGAGGGTACGGTCCCTGTAGATGCCTCCCCCACTGGGTTCCGGTCTAAATTGGGTGGCACTTCCCGGCCGTCCAAACAGTTACCTTACACCTTTCTGGTAGGTCGGACGGTCTGGGTCTCAACAACAACAACACACACATACAAGGGGCGCGGTAGCCCATTGGTTAGCGCGCTGGAGTTGCACTCGGTTGGCCCGGGTTCGATTCCAGCCACTGCCAAAACTGCCGCCGTGTTCATGCGGAGTACGATCGCGTTAAACATGTGGGTTCGAAACTCCTTCCGAGAGGTTGGTGGTAGGGGAAGGAGGGTACGGTCCCTGTGGATGCCTCCCCCACTGGGTTCCGGTCTAAATTGGGTGGCACTTCCCGACCGTTCAAACAGTTACCTTACACCTTTCTGGTAGGTCGGACGGTCTGGGTTTCAACAACAACAACAACACACACATACAAAGGAGGAGGAGGGTATGGTCCCTGTGGATACCTCCCTCACTGGGTTCCGGTCTAAATTGGGTGGCACTTCCCGGCCGTCCAAACAGTTACCTTACACCCTTCTGGTAGGTCGGACGGTCTGGGTCTCAACAACACACACACACACACACACACACACACACATATGTATATATATATATAAATTAAAATGATAAAAACAAAATGTGCAGGAGTGCATATCTGTAAACACAGCATCAAACCTCGTGTAGTAAAATAACGAGTATTTAATTTACATTAAAAGCAAAATGTAAAGAGTAACGAGAGAGGACTGGAAAAGTAGCTCGTTGAATGACCAGGAAAAATAAAATAAATCAGTGATTAGTATAGAAACCAGAAACGTCTTCTGGAGCATATTCTAGACAGATATACTAAAATCCGTTATTTCTATGATTGCATAAAAGCACATGGTTAAAAATTCATGCAATCTGTGCCCAGCAACGGAATAAACGAGATCCATAGAGAAACGGTACAAGAGGACAATATTCAACTAGAATACCGTGAAATAACACATAATCATAAAAAATGCAACACACAAATGCACAAACATGCAAAAAAGGCAACTCACAAATCTTGAAACGACTACCAGCTTGAATTCTCACTACGCGAGACTAAAAGCGCGATGTAAATTATATATATATATATATATATATATATAAAGATTGAAAGATTTTAATCGAAAACTATGCATAAACTACTGTATGTACAAAAAAAAAAAAAAAACCCATCTCTAGCATATCTGTTACAAATGAGTAACTATAGATCAAGACTAAGGATAAAGATAGAAGGTAACATATCACTACAATGGAAAGGGGGATGAGAAGAATATTTGGATACAATAATCACAATTAAAAAGTATATATAAAAATAAATAAAAATGAAAAAGAAAACACGGCAAAAATGAGAAAAGGCAATAATAATTAGCTCAAGATAAAATATTAAGACATTGAGAACAAACAATCAATTGAAACTACACAAAAAATGGCGGTTAGTTCGAAATTGCATTCTCATCAGGACAGCCATACAATTCGAATTAAAACCGATAGAATAGCCAGTTTCTGACAATGGCGATAGTATTTAACTATAGACACCATTGGAACTGTCTACTGGCTAGTGGAAAGAGAAAAATAAATCAATTGAATTACAAATCAGAAAAATAATACCTCCTCGAACAGAAATAATAACTCACAAGCATTGCTACCACGTGTAGGTTGAACAAGCGACTGAGCATTTCACCTTACTTCGTCAATGCGAGTGGGCACCGGAATGAATACATTTGAACGATACATAATATGTATGGAGACTTTCAAAAATAGTAATCAGTATAGGACTCAGGACAAATATATATATATATATATATATACATATATATATATATGTGTGTGTGTGTGTGTGTGTTTATATATATATATATATATATATAACTAAGCTCTCTGATGCAGGCTGATATTTGAGCTTTGCCAAAAATAAGAAAATACGGCAAAATTTTAAAGGATAAACATAGAAAAAATTCGAACGAGGGTATAATTCGTTTTTTCCCCCCATGAATTCCTCCAATTTTATATATTTTTAATTATATAACAAAGAATTAATTATTCGTGGAATTCATATCTGTTCATAAATTACTTTCTAAAGCTTCATATTACTACCTAATTATTTTATCTTCGCCATACATGATAAAACAGTGCATAAACGAAATGATAAATGAAAATACATAAAAAATACTTTGAAAGGGGGGGGGGAGAATTCATTCCCTTCCCATAGCATTTCTCTAATTTTATCTATTTACAAATCTTACACGATACACAAAGATTCAATACACACCATTTATAATTGTTTACGAGCAATGTTTTTAAGTCTCTTCATGCAGCCTGATTATTTGAACTTGGCCAGCTATGAGAAAATATCCCGAAAAACGAAAGAATAAACAACAAAAATACATACAAAATATTTCGAAAGGTGATAGAATTCGTTCACTTCCCATAAAATTTCTCTAATTTTATCCATTTACAAATCTTACACGATACACAAAGATTCAATACACGCCATTTATATTTGCTTACAAGCAATGCTTTTAAGTCTCTCAATGCAGCTTGATTATTTGAACTTGGCCAGCTATCAGAAAATATCACGAAAAACGAAAGAATAAGCAACAACAGTAACAAAAACACATACAAAATCTTTCGAAAGGTGATAGAATTCATTCACTTCCCATTGAATTTATCTAATTTTATCCAGTTACAAATCTTACACAACGCAAAAACATTCAATTCACGCCTTTTATATCTGTTCCAAAAAAGCCTTCCGATGCAGCCGGATTATTTGAACTTGACTATCAGAAAACATCGCGAAAAATGAAAGCAGGAATAAAAATGCATACAAAAGTTTCCGAAGGAAAGGGGGGTAGAATTAATTTTCCTCCCATTCAAGCTCTCGAATCAAAATACGAAGAAGAAAATCTTAAAAACGATCCAACCGACCAAACCAGCACTTCCGACTCCTGGCGCCAACTCCTCATCCACCAAATAAAACATCAAAACCATCTCTCCAACATCGGCGAAGCTTTCCCACGGCCTATAGCCACCAGAACTGTGCCCGGGGCTCTTGTTCTCAAACCTAGTCTCTATGTGTATTGCCCCCGGGGCTTTTTGAGCAGTTTATTTATTTCATGCGTTTTTAATTATTCCGTAAAAAGGTTTCGCAGGTAATGACATGCTGCGAAGGTTGTTTTTTAGATGTGGTTCGGTGGCTGTTAGAAAACGGGCGGGGATCTTCAATATTTCTACTGTAAAGTTGTATGTGCTGTAAGAACACAGGAATTAATTAGATGGGCGAATAACATTTTTCTCTAATTCGAATATAAACCGAATCTCTAATATTCGAATATGAATAGTTATTTCAAATTGTTAATAAATAGTATTTATATTTATTAAATGTTATTAATGATTAGTAAATAAATTAATAAAGTGAAAAGTGTTGTTGCGTATGAGCTACGGTGGTCCAAAATGGGCTAAATTTTATTAATTATTAGTGAATAAATTAATAAAGTTAAAAGTGTATCTCGTTAATTTAGAAATGAAAATTTAAATTTTAATTATTTTTCAGTAGTTTTAGGTACGATATATTTTACGACTATTTTAGGTACTATTTATTTTAGGTACGATAAATAAATATTTGTAAATGTTTCTCATCTACTGCAGATTTTTTTTATTTTTGTTGCAAATAAAACCAGGGGTGCTGAAGAATCGCCTTTAAAAAAACTGTTAACGGCGGCGTAATTAAATATTTCAAAAATAAAGCGAGGACTATTATTTTTCCAGTAGTCGAAACATTTTCATTTGATAGAAGCAAACTTTCTTCTAGGCACTTTCGAATTTCTTCTTCTAGAGTATCCTGACTTTTTATTCCAGAACCTGCTGTTGATTTTGGCTCGAAATTCGAAGTATTAGAATTTGTTTTAGTGAGGATATATTCCAGATATCGAATTTCGAATACTTTCTAGTATTCGAAGTTTTCGAATATTCGCCCACAAATCAATTTTGGTATATACTAGGTTAAAACTGTACAAAATTACAGTGGGCATAATTTGTTTCTTGCTATATTTTTTTACTCTTCCTCGATATTTAAAAAAATTATTCGGAGACAGTTTTGTTTTCGGGTTATTGGCTTCAACAGAAACACAGACGAGTCACCAACCATAACATTTAAAAATCAGGAGTGCATTCAGCTCATAAAAAACTGTATAATTGATTATAAACATTATTTTAACCAAGTGTGTTGGTATTATTTATGCATAACAGTTTTGACAACCATTTTTACCATAATGAAGAATTGCAGTGTCAAAATGATAAATAGTATACGCAAATCCCACATATTTTTGGATCCAATGAACAAAGGAAATTCAAGAGTGCAATTCCTTTTAGAATTCGTGTCTTTTTATTGAGAACATTTTAATACAGATTTATACAAAAAGAAAAACGTTGATTGAATACAGAAGCACATACTAAATTTAATAAAACAAATAAATTTCCACCCCTTTACAAAAATGCTACAACTGCATAAAATATTTCTAAAATGAAAAATTTCGTGTTCACTTTTTATAAAGTTAAGTAATATTTTATGCCAATGTTGAACCGCCGATTTGTGCCAATGTATGAACTCATGACATCATTTGAGGAGAATAGAATTGATTTTAAGATAAAAAATAAAATAAATATTTCCCCCTGTACAAAAAAAGGTATAGAAAATTCAATTAAGAGTTAATATATCTCGAAGAATTTTCGAGATACGAGCTAAAATAAATGAGAGGAGCAAGATGAACGCAGGGACAGCGGGGGAGATAGATGTCATCCTCCGAAGTTCCACCGCGCTCAAAGCTGCGTCAAGTTGAAGTACTAGTTGGACTGAGTATTAAAAAGGAGTAACCGTATTAGCCACACCAAAATTCTGAGAATTCTGTTTTGTTCAATTTGGATTCTCTCCAAACTAGATTTGCAAGCAAATCCCCATATGGGGCATAAAATGTTGCTTTGATTAGTAAATTAATATTAAAAATGATTTTTATTTATTTCTGAAGTGGTAGATATTAGTAATTAAATAGCGTTATATACCTTAAAATTATATTTTAGTACACAAATCAATTTGTGTCTAAATCTCGTAGAATTTAGATAAGAAAATCTGTCGAGTCGAATTAAATAAAATTATCTGTAATAGTTTGGTTTATTAAATGTTTTAACTCTTCCACGATTAGTACCAAAAAGAATGAGATAAAATTTAGGATTTTCTTTTATATTTATTTTTATATATATTTATTTCTTTTATATATATTTTTCTTATAATTCTGAGAATTCTGTTTTGTTCAATTTGGATTCTCTCCAAACCAGATTTGCAAGCATATCCCCATATGGTTTATAAAATATATTTTGATTAATAAATTAATATTAAAAATGATTTTTATTTATTTCTGAAGTGGTAGATATTAGTAATTAAATAGCGTTATATACCTTAAAATTATATTTTAGTAATTTTAGTACACAAATTAATTTGTGTCTAAATCTCGCAGAATTTAGATAAAAAAATCTGTCAAGTCGAATTAAATAAAATTATCTGTAATAGTTTGGCTTATCAAATGTTTTAACTCTTCCACGATTAGGACCAAAAGGAATAAGATAAAATTTATGATTTTCTTTTGTATTTATTTTGTACCAAACTACAAAAAGCAAAAAAAAAAAAAAAAAAATAGTTCTAGTAAAATTTTTCTTTTTATTTTAACTGTGTAAATTAATTGATCAAGATGACGGGCATTTAATTTTAAAAATATGAAAAATATATTTAAAACTCTGTGAATTCAAATTTTTATGTGAAAATAAGTTATGCATTGGAGTGGTAGATATTTTCGTCACTCAAGTTCCAGTTTTTTTTTGTTTTTTCATATAGTTTTTACACGAATCTAAATGCTCAGTCGATGTTTTCATAGATGGTAGAAACATACAGAAATCCAGACAAAGGTCAATAATGATTATGAAAAATGTATAAAATGTTTAACAAATATTTAAGCATTTGTCCAGGATCATGGATTCCAGTAGAGAAAGGGTTACGAAAGGAAACTTTAAGCCTGTAATGAATCCAGGGTTTTATTGATTTTTAGGTGAATGTTCCAACCGGATATACCATTTTCACATGAAGATACATTTTACCCTTATTAACTACACGGAACCGAGATAATAATATCCAGTGCTAGTTAACTCACAAATCTACGAAGAGTAACGAGAAGCTAGGTAAAGCTAATTTACTGCACATCCCGAATCAAGGACATCCACCATATACTTTCTGGATTAACCTATAGCGGGCGATAGCATCGCTTCTGTTGCATGTTGAATTATGGAACTTCTAATTGTTCGAAAAGAGTCATTGTTTGTTTTAATTGGTACGTTCTCGAATGTATCTAGGTGCATGTCAGGAAGGCGTTAAGTTTCTCAGAGCTTAATATTCGGGGCAATGTGTTGGCGTGATACTAAAAGTAGAGCAATGGATGGAGGAATTGTGCTATTAGAAGAAATCCGACGTTTATTCACTGTAAATATTATTCTATGTTGTTTACTCAGCGATATTCTACAGATCTAATCCACGAACAGGTTGTATTTAAAACGTACGCAGCCTGGGGCACACACCACTCCTCCTAAAGAGTTTTATCGCCATCCAAATGACGTAATTTCTAACCATGCCAGAAAATTAGCTCGCAAAAGGTCTTTTTTGATGGAAAGTAACTATAGAATTCTTAATTTATTCAAATCCTAAACATTTTTTTTCTCATAGTTTTACTGGTTTTGCTGAAGCCTCTATTCATTCTTTAAGCCAGTCCGTTAGTAATCCTTGCTTTTCTTTTTTTCTTCTTCCAAAATATTAGGTAGAGAGTTTAATTTTCGACTCCTAGACATATTTTAGTACCAGGAGGTAATCCATAATGTTATATAGTCACAGTTTTATGTTAATAAAACTGTGGCTAGGAAACGAGAAATGACTACTGGACGAAATTTTATCTTCTACCTTTTAAATGCAATCTTAATAGTTGATGGTGCAAAAATATTCTTTATAAATTATATCAACATTAAAAGCCCTTTTACACGATGCAAGAAGTTGGTCCAACAAATTGACCGTTCAACAAAAGCTTAGCTTAGAATCCTAGATCCGACCTATATTATTCCTTTGTTTCATTTTTCAAGTCCCTTCATAACATTTCGCAATGTCATCAGATTTTTGTGCCACGGAGAAAATATTTTCTACACATAGTGACAGGGTACAATGGATGCAAATACACCCATTCAACCGTAATTAATCCATGATGTTAAGAACATTTCCTTATCTTCCTAAAATATTGCGAATTACTGTCATTGCAATCGACGAAAAATTTAAATAAGTATACAATCGTCAACTTTAATTTTTTAAATTAATTTTATTTTAAGTTTCTTTATTTATTTTTTTATTTAAAGAGTGAGATTAATGAGTCTCACATGTATTTTTAATCAATCAAATTGAAATATTACTTTATTATATATAGTGGACATCTTCCACCAGTTGCAGCCAGAGGGAATGTCTGACTCCCCCACCCCCCTCGCTCTGTGGCAGAACCTAATTGAGGCAAAGACGACTATTTTCGCCTCTAAGCGTAGTATATTGGTAAAACAAAGTTTCAATTCAATTTTTAAGATTGTTTGTTTCCCTGTTTTTGACAGGCTGAAATATTAGTTTATTAATAAATCACTATTAATTATCAATCACCATGATTAACTATTAATAATTTCCGATATGTAACCATATATTTCAATCACACGTGAAAAATTTCTGGGTACGATACTGTATGCACTTATACTCATTCTTTGAGAATTTGTCAGAGGCTCTGATTTAGGGAGGTTGGTCGGTCCATACTGAAAAATTCCAACGTTCTGCATGCTTGCCCAACGGAAGAAGCGAACCGAAGACTGTATGGAACCGGGGGTGTTTTCGGGGATCCTACCGATACTCTAAACCATCCTTATATAAAGTTACCCACACTTCCTGAGATTTGGATTTCGAATCCCAGAATTTGAGACGAAACCTTACCTGGACATTCGAAGCCGCCCGGAAGCCGCAAGATTTCCTTCGACAGGATGGAGTTACGTGTGCATTTTTCGGTATATTTTGTCTTTTTCTGTTCGGTGTCAGTGATTTATTTTCTGGTGGGCCGTGCCCGTGTCCTTATTTTGGTTGGAATTTGATGGATTAGTTGAGGTTTTTTTGCCTAAATTGGTGTCAGGTGATCGCGAAGGAGCGTGTAAGTGAAACTTGGTACGGAAAAACTCTAATTTCTTCGCATTTTGATAGCGAAAGTTTGAGACTTACATCAGCAATTCTTATTTTCTTTTCTACACTGTTAATTTTGTCTTCTTTACTTCTTCCAAAGGTATCCATCTTACAGAGACTTGAATCTGTCACTCGCTAAAACTTTGAACGTAATAGACTGAAGGGGGACTTCATCCAGAAGAGACAGCAGCAGAATGCAGGGGGAAAAAAAAAAAAAAAAAAAGAGAGAGAGAGAGAGTTCACCCTGCTCTATATCTTTTACAAAGAGAGCCGAGTGGACTGGGGTAGGGTCAACGGTAAGAAGCGGATACCACTCGAATGTTGGGGGGGGGGGGGCAACGACCCAATTTCTTAATTTTAAGGAGAGGACGACATAAAAATGTCATATGGAGGGGAAAATCAAATATATAGGGTGGGTGGGTGTGATAAATGTTTGTAGGGTGGCCCACAACTTGTATGGACGCCCCTGGCTGGGGCATGGACGACCCAACGATGAGGGCATAGATCTTTCAATATACAATAAATGCAGCACTCAATAATAGATGATCGTGATGGGGTAGGCGCAAGCATATGATTTTCGTTCCTGCAGTAATGAGTTTCTTCTTCAGTTTCCTTCTGCACCCCACGGTAGAGAATTCATACAACTAAGGCTACCAAGACAACAAAGACTTTGCAATATGCATAGTCATGTGATCCCAGTCATCACATTTTCGAGCTTGAATACAATGCCAACGATGAGGTAAACGGTCTATGAATGAGATAAGGGGGGGGGGGTGTTGCCCACCCTGAGGTCTATGACTAGATCATACAGGTATAGATACGCTAAGGGGTGTTTTCTTTGCTATCCAACATAGAGAAGATGCTGCATGGCCAAATACTTGCGGCCAGGATGTGGTGAGTAGAACTGATTTTTGGACAGTGCTGCACCGAGTAGACTCCTGGTAGTTTCTTCTGCTCGCTCTTGGAAGCAGAAGCTCTGGAGTGGTAGAGTGGGTTTTAGATCACGTGGCATGTTCGCTATGTGGGATAGCATTGCTTGAGTACTGTAACAGTAACAAGGCCCGCCCAATAGCGGGTCTGGTATATAAGGTCTATGGGTCTATAGATCAGGCAAGGGAGTCGGTGCCCACCCTAATCATTGTGACTTTCTAAATTTTAACAAATATTTTAAAATCTATTTTTTTTTCTTTTTTCGTGAAATTACTAAATGTAATGCTTTATACATGAATATTTCAGTGTGTATACATATTTACAATTTTGAGATGATAAGATTGTATTAAGCGAACGTAATCTTTGAGTAGGCTGAGAGCAAATATATGCTTAGGCCCCTCCTAAAGTCTTTCCCCCCTCCCTAATAGATATCTCATTTTTCTCCCTAATAGATATCTAATTTTTTCTCCCTAATAGATATCTAATTTTTTCTCCTAATAGATATCTAATTTTTTCTCCCTAATAGATATCTCATTTTTTCTCCCTAACAGATATCTCATTTTTTCTCCCTAATAGATATCTCATTTTTTCTCCCTAATAGAAATCTCATTCAATGCTTCGATTTCTTACACTTAAATGCTTTCGGATTCGAAGATCTTTGATTTTGCTCTGTTTGACTTTGTTTCTACCTTTAACTTTGTTCTGGATTCAGAAATTTATGCACATAAAAATGAACAGTAACACGTATCTTTATTTTTAAAAATGGGGCTCTCAAAATTCCATTATTCTTTTTTCTCAAATTCTTTTATTTATCTTATGAGCGAAATTAAAAGGTATAAAATAAACTGAAAATCGATTGTAAGAGTTGCACTATGCATATCATAGAGTTAATGTTATGACCCCATCAAACCCATTATCAAATAACTGAGTAAGATTGATTAAATGAAATTGGTTTTAGTCTTTTTTACTGGTAAAGTTCTATGGCGGGAAAAAAATGGAATAATTTTTCGTAGCAAAATGGCGGTTCATTAATCATGTTCGATTGTATCCGATTATCACTGGCTAAAGAATATACATTTAACGCAGCTTTGTTAAAAAACATTATTTGTGTAAGTTAATGTATGGGAATAATTCTGATAAACACGATACAATTGATAAAATTTAATTATATTACTTTCCTTATATACATAATGTATTAAGAAAGTATTGTGACGGAGTCGAAAATTCGAATTTGAGTTTTCAACGGGAGAGCACGTTTCAAGCATCCCTGATCACGAATCAAACATTTTTGAGGTGATGTCTGTGTCTGTGTGAAAGTATGTGTGTGGGTGTGTGTGTCAGTTAGTCTGTGGAGACGATATCTCACGAACGAATGAAGCGATTCGAATAAAATTTGGTACAAAAATCACAATCCGTGAATGCTGGAAGCCTATTGTTTTTAAACGTAATCGAATGTTCAGAACACTCCTAAATTTTCGAGTGAAATTTTGAAAAAAATCAAAACCGCTAATAAAGTTACGCAAGTAGACATTTCTTATGTAATTTTTCCTTAGAAAACGATTGACATAAACTTTAGAACGCTAGCATGATCCGTTCTCGAAATATTGCAAATTTTTCAAATAAATTTATAAAAAATCCCTAAAATTAAAACAATATATTAACTGTTGAGAAACATGTTTACTTTTCATATGTGATATCCTGCGATAAATTTGATGACATCATTCTCGTGGATCTAGCTCGTTCCATTCTTGAGAAAAGATACTTTGAGTAATACTTTTGTATTTGAACGCCAATAGTCATTTATCTGGTATAAGAATATCTTATTTCTCCGTCCATAACGCTTAGCGAGATTTTGGCGACAAATTTGGCAGAATGTCGCCAACTTGGCGACTTTTTAAATGTTGCCAAATTAACGAAAATCTCGCCAAATAGATAAGAATGACGCAAAATCAATGAAAACGGCGACTAATTAAAGAAAATTCAATATCTTGGAAAGAATATAAGTATCTACTATAAGAATAACTTTTTTTTAACTATATAAGTAGAAAATTCATTGCAATTCATATAAGGAAAGTCATGTGTTGCCCACATCAGGTTTTTTTTATTTAATTCTGGATAAATTAAACTTAATTTAGTCCTTTTTTCTGGCGAAGTTCTTTGGCGTAAAAAAATCAAATATTTTTTTGTAGCAAGATGTCGTTTCATTTAGTGTTCGATTGTACCAGATTTATCATTGATAAAGAACATATTTGATGCAGCGGCGTCAAAAATCATTATTCGTGCAGAAATCAGTATTTTTCATTTTATTTAAGACTAATTAAATGAAATTGATTATTGTCATTTTTATTGGCGAAGTTCGTTGGGGGTGTAAAATGAAAAATTTCTTCGTAATAAAATAGCTGTTTAATTAAGTGTTTAACCAGATTATTATTGATAAATTACATATATTCTTTAATGCATTGTCGTCAAAAACAGTACCTGGGAAAGTTGATGTATTAAAATAATTTACATGAAAAACTGATATTTTTACTTTATGCTACTGTATAGTTATAGACTTGAGAAAAAACATTATTTCCCCTAAAATTTTATATGATATTTTGACGGATTTAATAATCGAAACGGGCTCAGAAGATTTTAAGACCTTCTGAACCCATTTCAAACACTTTTGGAAAATGATCTTCTCTGTGCGTGTGTTTGTTGCTACCACTATCAAATATTATGTGAAGATATAATTTTTAGTAATTCTTTTGATTTAAGCTCATTGGAATTTTAAGATTTTCACATCATCGTTTCCTATGGAAAACAATGATAATTCCCTGAACAACGATGGTAATACATAGTATATAGGAAAGATGGATAATTTAAACTACGCTGTGAATGTTAATTGTATCAATATAGTTAATATTAAATAAAAAAATCTGATGTGGGCAACACATGACTTTCCTTATATAATGCAATGAATTTACTATTTTTACAACTAAAAAAAACGTTATTCTTACAGTAGATACTTATATTCTTTCCATGATATTGAATTTTCTTCAATTAGACGTCATTTTCATTGATTTAGAGTCATTTTTATCAATTTGGCGAGATTTTTGTTAAAATTGGCAATAATTTAAAATGTCGCCAAGTTGGCGACATTCCGTCAAATTCGTCGCCAAAATCTCGCCAAGCGTTATGAACGGAGAAATAAGTTATTCTTACAGAAAATAAATGACTATTGGCGTTCAAATACAAAAGTATTACACAAAGTATCTTTTTTCATGAATGGAACGAGCTAGATCCACGAGAATGATGTCACCCAATTTATCGCATGGTATTACATATGAAAAGTGAACATATTTCTCAATGGGAAATATATATTTTTTTTATTTTATATGACTTTTTCATAATTTTTTTGAAAAATGTGCAATATCTCGAGAACGGTTCATGTCAGCGTTCTAAAATTTATGCCAATCGTTTTCTAATGAAAAATTACATAAGAAATGTCTATTTGCGTAACTTTATGAGCGGTTTTGATTTTTTGACGATTTTTTCGAAATTTCATTTGAAAATTTAGGGGGGTTCTGAACATTCGATTGCGTTTAAAAACAATAGGCTTCCAGTGTTTACGGATTGTGATTTTTGTACCAAATTTCGTTCGAAGCGGTCCATTTGTTCGTCAGTTATCGTCTCCACAGACTCACTGACACACACACACACACACAGACATCACTCCAAAAATGTTTGATTCGTGATCAGGGATGCTTGAAACGTGCTCTCCCGTCGAAAACTCGAATTCGAATTTTCGACCCCGTCACAATACTTTCCTTATACATTATGTATATAAGGAAAGTAATAAGTCAAATGCATCTATCAGCGTCACTAAACTGTTGCCAACTTGAAAACAAAAATGTAAACATAATTTTCACGTTATAAAAGAATAATTTAGGTACGATATCTGAAACAGATAACTCATTTATTATTCTGATAATGATTGTGATACAAATAGATAATGATTGGGATACAATACAAACCATGGAGGTAAAAGTAAGGAGTTAAAACTTCATATTAAGAAAACACCAATATCGTTTGAGAAAATAATTTAGGTGGCGCTGGGATAAGATAAGTAGCCCTGCATTGTATGCTTTTCTATGGCGAAAGGCCTAAAATATTTATTTAAACTACCAATTTTATAAAAATAAATTATTAGCTCAATGCAAAGTAAAACTGAAACAAAGAATATTCCTACGTATTCAAATGTATTTTATTTTTATCTCTCCATAGTCTGTATTATATCCTATAACTATGAAAAAATACTGGTTAATTATACTCACAATAAGGAAACCTTTAATTTAAAAATAATCAAAAATACATATACTAAATACTACGTCTTCCTGTTGTGTCAACTAACAATAACAGCCACTTTACTAACACAAGCGACACCTAGATATAATTATCAAAGCATCAAGGTATTTTCAAACGTTTCATCCATAGTTTTATCTTCTTCTTTCTAACTCCATGATACAAACACTGTGAACCATGGAGGCATGAAATAGTCGAGTGGAAACTCACTCCAGATATTTTTTGCATTTAAGACTGCTTAAATTAAATTGATTTTATCCTTTTTGGTTAAGTTCATTCGGGTAATAAATATGTCTTTATAGCAAAAGGATTAATGACCGTATTGGATTAGACTCTGTAACAGACAATTGATAAATAAAAATAACTGATTTTTTGAGGCAGTGGCGGTTGCCAATTTCAGATTTTAAGTAGTTCTCATGCAATGGTTTTGAATGCGGACTTTCTCACGTATCTGAAGCCAGACACTTCAATTATGCTGCTTCAGCTTCACAGCCGCGACGCTGCCGTCAACATCGACACTATCATTTGGACATCCAGAAAAATTCTGCAGATTCAACTGTACGACGGCGGCTAATTCCATGTTATACTGATCGGTCTGAGTCTCGCCACTGTGGCATCTGTTAACGGAGTCGAAGGACATTGACACCACAGGAATTTTTTAGAGCACTGAAACATATTTAATCGATCACGAATTCTTGCGTCGATAGCACAGGATATTGAAAATTCAACACAAAATAAGTTGATTTAAAAAAAAAATAAGTTTTCTGCGTGAAATTAATAATTTCAAGCGTATTTCCTTGCAAAAACTGCTTTTGTAATCACGCTCCGATTGCAGATACCTTCATCTGTGAAAGAATTTTGGAGATTTTCAGCAGGGAATAGCCAATCACAACGTGTGAAATGTTCTGATTAAATGATTTCGTCTGTCACACGGAGGTTCGTAGAATTGCGGCACATAGTAAAGTTTCTTACTGTCATTGCAGTTATCGGTTAATATTTTGAAGAATGCCAAATAACTCTAGATTATTTATAAATGCTAGTTAACTCCAACAATTCCTATTTTTAGGAAAGCTCTCTTCGGGCGGGAACTGTATGTATTTGATGATGGCCAGTGGGGCCGTTCATGGGGTCAGGGGACTGATACCACTAGAGTGAGGCGAACTACCTAATTTATTTTCAGGGAGACACATGAAATATTTACAAGGAGGGAGAAATTAAATATGAAGGAGGTAGGCATAATAAATGTTTGCACAGGAGGGGGGGGGACACAATTTGTATGGGCGCCTTTAAGTACAGGGTCGTTTTGGACTATAGGCAAAGTAGGCAAATGCTGGGCGCCCATCTGTTCAATGCACCATCTTTTAGATATTAATGCCTCTTCCAACAGAGGTGGATGTATAAAATTTAAAACAAAAATAAAGTAAAACTTTATCTTTCACAAATTTTGTAAATGACTGAAATCCCGCCAAATAAATCCATAATTGACAATTTCTGTTTTTTAATTTGACGCTACATATTATTGCGACATATACTTTTAATGCGTGGTCATATTCTCAGGCTAGAAGAATGAGTTCAAATCAGCAATAAGCGTAAATAGGAACAAGATTCCTAAGCTGAGTGTATAAAATTTTCTCGCATTTTTTTTTTAGCTTATACACCAGTATATAATGCACCTGTTTTATTTTGTGTCTATAATGATAGCTTATAATACAGGAATATCAGTATATAATGCACCTGTTTTATTTTGTGTCTATAATGATAGCTTATAATACAGGAATAACAGTATATAATGCACCTGTTTTATTTTGTGTCTATAATGATAGCTTATAATACAGGAATACCAGTATATAACGCACCTGTTTTATTTTGTGTCTATAATGATAGCTTATAATACAGGAATACAAGTATATAATGCACCTGTTTTATTTTGTGTCTATAATGATAGCTTATAATACAGGAATACCAGTATATAATGCACCTGTTTTATTTTGTGTCTATAATGATAGCTTATAATACAGGAATACCAGTATATAATGCACCTGTTTTATTTTGTGTCTATAATGATAGCTTATAATACAGGAATACCAGTATATAATGCACCTGTTTTATTTTGTGTCTATAATGATAGCTTATAATACAGGAATGGCTCTAAATATTGTTCTCACGGCTTTACAAAGTTTAATTGACAGCAGGTTGTAAAGATCCTTGCTACCTCAACCGGGAATCGAGCCCTGGGTCTTCGAACTGACCAGCCGATGCTCTACCGGTGAGCTACTGGAACGAAATTGCAAGCTCTTATTGTAGAAGTGAACTCTGCGTTCTCCACTCTTTAATGTCAGATTGGCGGGCAACTGACCAACTACCTTCTGTTATTTTTACCTCAGGTTAGCCTCCTGCTATTACTATTTTTACTCAGGTTATTATCCTGCGTCGTCGTTATACTCTCAATTTGAAATCGGAGCTCCTTCTTCCAGAGTCAAACTGAATCCATACTAGTCGTACTAGGGTCACTTTCAGACCTCCGGCAGCATTGCATTAACCTACAGGGTGGATTTGTTCAGGCGCCATTGTAAAAAACCTTGCTGCCCCAACTGGGACTCGAACCCTGGATCTTTAAACTGGCCAGCCGACGCTCTACCGCTGAGCTACTGGGACGAAATTTCAAGTTCTTTTTGTCGAAGTGGATTCTACAAAGTATATGAGTAGAACATTTCAAATTTTGTTTATTTTATTTTAGTACTGCCCCAGGTAACGTCGGGTATTTCTGCTGGTATGCTATATACAAAAGAAACGACAATTTCTAGAGTTAGTTCACAAGACGTTAGAATGGTGATTGTGAAGACGATGGGCAGCAACAAAGGGCGTGTGCTCAAGCGAAACGATGGTTTGAGATTCTGCTAGCGACAAACCTTTCTTGAAGTCCATTAAGATAAATACTAATCGAGAATATAATAGGTCAAATATAGGGTCTCTTCCAACGTAATGAACCTCCTGCAAAATAACCCTCTTGCGAGCTCCAGACTGCAACCACTGCAATCTATTTCACTGTTATTATCTTTAGATACAGTTTTGCAATGCCTTAAAATGTTTTCTATTTAGTTTTTATTACTGTGATTCTTTTTTTTTTCCCTGTTATCAATTTTAGATGTTCTTTTATCGCCTTTTCAATCCTTTCATAATTAGATCTCGTCACAGTGTCAGTCAAGGGACGCAAATTTCAAAAGGAAAGTTGCGCTTTTTGTGAGTCTAAACTGATTTGCAATATTTGGGCCTCGATTCAGATAGAGGTTACCGCATTGAATCAATGGTTCCGAATGACTTCCTGATTTACGGAGAGTAAAAATGTCGGGCAAAAGTTCCGCCCTCTGTTCAGACGTTATTGATGAGCGGTATACATGTTAAGTTTTCGAGGTTTACCCATCATGCAACGTAAATATAGCGTAGTTGCCTTTTTAAATTCTCTGCCATGAAAAGCTCACCTTTTAGTATTATAGAAATACTTAATCCTAAAAGGCAAGAAAGTTTTTTACTGATTATCCGTCACAACTCACTTCGCCCTCTTATAGAGCAGAAGTTGCTTCATCGTAATGTCGAATACTTGCTTAATAAATTTCTCTCCAAATTCTCCATATCACGACAATACTATATCTTATATAATTTAAATTGTAATTTAAAAATATTTTTAAATTACATCCACAAAATTTCTTGCTATGATCAAAATTATGTGATCCCCCTAAATACTATTGGGGTCAGAAGACATTCTGCAGAACAGATGTAATTTGTTTTATTACAAAATAATTTACTTCAGTTTAAATTGCACTTTATTAATTACATTATAGAGCCCGCTTCGGCGAGAAAAACTTAGAAGCTTATCCCAGAAGCTCAATGGTTAGAGTATTCGTCTGGTCAGTATGAAGATCCCCTGTCCGATTCCCGGCGTGGAAAGTGATATCTTTATAATAGCGCCCGAACAAATTAACCCTGCAGATTGGATACAATGATGACGGGATTCTGAAAAAGACCTAGTTGCGAATTAGCTGTAGACCCAACGAGTTATGATGTCAGTTTCAAGATTACGACCGCACAAGGTACTAACGACTAGCCTGTATAGCAAACTAACGACCGCACAAGGTACTTACGACTAGCCTGTATAGCAAATGAAGAGAAAGCAAGACGATCTGTCAGATTGGAAGTTGCGCACTGACCTAACTTCAGAAGAGGGGTGGGGAAGGGGATTATAGTATCCACTTCAAAGAGAAGAATTTGGAATCTTGTCCTAGTAACTCAATGGTTAGACCATCGGCTAGCTAGTTCGAAGATCAGAGGCTAGATCATCTAAGTTGGATCAGTGAGATCTTTACAACATATGAGGTAAAATTTTGTTTCGTATTGACTGTATTGATAAATCACTGCAATAGAAATGTCCGGCCGGGGAAAACAGATGCTCTAGTGCAGTGTTCTTCAACCTTTGTCATCTCGCGGAACCCTTTTTTTGAGATATTTTTTTTATGGAACCCTTCGTTCAGTAGCACACCTAGATTTGATTTTAGGGGGGATGTGTCATATTACGTATTACATGTTATGAACAAGTTGCGTATCTGCCTTTGTTATAAAAACTTTATATAAGATATAAATTTGCATTAATTCAAACAAGAAGATAAATATTTCATATAAAGTATTTGTATTATACATATATATGTCATATGAAATTGAAAACAAAGAAAAACAAAACAAAAACAACGAATTGTAGTGTCGACTCGCGGAACCCCTAAAGCGTTTGAGTGGAACCCTAGGGTTCCGCGGAACACAGGTTGAAGAACACTGCTCTAGTGGAATAATAGAAATGGAACCTCTGTGGTCCCCAACAGTACTTAATGAAACAAATAAAGTTAATATTAAGAACGTTAACATTATCAAAAATGTTCAACAACATATATATTTCTAATTATCAGCCAATATAAAGCTTATTTCATATTTATATACACAGAATATTGCAAATGCAATTTGACACTATTTAAGAATTTTTATTATTTTCTCACAACTGGGAAAGAACTCAAGCAGAAACAATTACGTGAAACTAATAATTACCACTTAGCATTTCTACCACGATTCCAAAGCCTTAAACACGAAAACCCCCGGACTCTCATTATAATGCATGATGCTATATACAAAAGAAACTGCCACTTCGGAGGTTCCCAAGATTCTGGAACGGCAATGGTGACTTCGGTAACCCGGTGAAGAAGTTCTCAAGATGATAGAGAGAGAGACAACCCTTTTTGTCAAAATGTGGGAAAGAATATTAATGAGAGTACGATTTTATCAACTGTAACGGCTGGTTGAACCTGTGAATAAGAGGGATATGCTGGAATTTCTGTGTTCGAAGAAGGAGAAACGATAAGAGAACAAGGTTTGAGGTGGAAGCTTTCGTTTGAACATGTAATCTTTCTGTGCAGTGGGGCACGTAAGATGGTAAGTCAGGGTAAATGTAGGCTACTTACTTTAAGTTGTCTGTGAGTAAATGATACATAACTACGTTTACGCATGTAAATTCATGTATAGTAAACTTCCGATAATCTGGACAGTTTGGGACTTCAGCGGTTCCTGATGACTAAATGGTGGTAAAAAAAAAATGGAGAAAATTAATGTGAAACAAAAGTGATAATAAATATGATATTTATTGGCCTAAAACGTTCCACAGACTGGATTACATTGTGTACTATACGAGTGAAAAAACCAATTTAAATTAATTTAAAAAACTATAAATTTCGATAAACAGAAATCTGCATATAAAATTATTTATTTCATTACAGCAGAGGCGTCGCTAAGGAGAAGGGGGGGGGGGATTTGAAGGTTATACCCCAAGCACCCATTGGAATTCCGGAGAAATGATATATGGAGAAATGGAAAACAAAATATTTGGTTTAATCCCCGTCCAGAATTTGTTTCCTGACGACGCTGCTGTATTACAGTAGATGTACTTAGTACAGTCGAACTGACCCGAGTGCTGTTCGAGAGACGTGCCTGACTACCGGGCGTGCCGAACTATTGGATGCCGGATTAACGGAAGTTTGCTGTATTTATTTTCTGAAACACAGAAAACTTTGATAGAAAATGACAAAAATGTAATTTTGGAAATTGCTATTAGAACTTGGTGAAATTCTTAACGACAGTAGCGTACCCAAAGGCAGTGGAGTAAACAGGGGGGTTAGGTTTCAATTCCCTCTCCCCATTTCGCGAATAATTATATTACTTCTGCATAATGTTTACATTTGAAAATGAAATCTAGCACTTTAAACCCCAACCCGGCCATTGGTTTCCATCTTTTCGAAATCCTAACTCCATCTATCAAAGCAAGCACTCCCTACTTTTGTGAAAATGTGCTCCCTTCCCCCCTATTTTTTAAACTACTATAAATTTCTATTATATTTATAGACGAAAATGTTGAATCAATCACGCATAACTAAGTTTTTAATTTATTAATTTTATAACTTATAAAATTAATTTTATTATTTTATAATTAAATTTTTAAACGTAAGTGATGGAGTCTTTAAAAATATATATTTTCACCTAATCGGTTAAAATATTAGGGGAAGTAAAAGAGGTACAATACAGTTCGTTTTAACATTTTTCTTTCTTTTATTGAAGTTTATTTATATAATATATATAATCTAAATTATAAAATGTTCTTTTACTTTCATAAAATAATTATTCTTAGTTATTAGAACAATTACAATACACAACTGCAACCGTATCAAACATCTCCAATAGTAGGACGACGTGATTGGGTAGTATGATACATTGTTAATTAAAAAAGAAAGAAAAAAAAAAGAGTCAATTAAAACCGTGGTTCCACGACTCTATAACCGATGGGATTTTATTAATTATAATGTACAATAGTACAGTGTAATTTCTTCAATTCGATGTACAATAATACAGTGTAATTTAAAACAATTTAGTATCAAAAATAAATCTAAAAAGTGTCAATTTTACCACTTCAAAAGCTAACAAGTTTCATTAAGGCTAGACAATAGGGAAAAAAAAATCAATTTCGAGATTTTATCTGCCGTGACGAAGTATTGTGTTGCGAATAATTAATTAAATAAATAAATACACAATTTTTGTGAAAAAGCGTCTAGAGTAATCGTATTTCTATATTGTTGATTGAATTGTTAGCAATTAAATGTAATACCATAGATAGTGTCAGATTTTTTGAAAAATTAATTCAAACATCATGTGGAATCTGCTGAATGTTACCAAAACGCACCCAATTTCCGGCTTTACTGCATTATCAATGAAAGTAGTTTTAACTGTTAAAGTAAGTAAAGATAGTGACGCTATCTACTGTTCTCAAACAAATGTTACAAGCACAAAATATTTAACGTTTGCTCTTAACTGATTGAATCAAAATAAAATTGAAAGTATGTTTGTTTATTTGCTTGTATGTTTGTTTATTTGCTTGTTTATTTGTTTATCTGTTCCGTACATACAAAGGCCACAGATTTTTATTTCATTTTTTTTTTATTTAGTATGGTTATTCTCTACTACACTTCGGGCAACATTGCTCATGTTTCGAATTTCCAGGACCGGGGTTGTCCAGATATTAATAAAAATGCAAATTATGCAGACGGTATATTTTCAGAAAATTTATTTGAAGAAAATTATATCATGTTGCTTAGCAACGGATCTAAATCAAATGTGTTTATACGGTTAATCGTGTAGATTTATATTTAATTTACACGATTTTAAAAATAAATGAATATAAAAACAAATTTTATAAAAGAATCTTACTGCATTTTTGAATGGATTATATCAGTTAAGGCCTTGGCATATCAGACTAGCGAAAAATTTTTAAACTCATGCATTGTGTTTAAAACAGGGTAAAAATGATATATGTACTAATACCATTTTAGGGTTTTCATTTTGATATATATTGATCAAATTTCATATTTTTTTTTGTAAATTTGGTTACAAACGGGACTAGAAGATTTTTCTTCAGATCTGTTTATGAAAATAATTTTGTTTGCAGAACAGAGATCCTTATAATTATTTCTAAATTAAATATTTTATAGAATGTTTTGAAGAACAATGTCATTTAGAATAATACAAGAATATGCGCATATTTTAAATCATTAGCAACGCAGAGTACACCTACTAGTTTTCATATAACGAAGATAAACACAATTTAAATAAGATAATGTTAGTTTTAGTTACTGTCATGCTAAAACTGATTGTAGGCTCTCCTTGATTGGTAAAAAATTGTCCAGAATTTCCCTTTCAAAAGAAGGTACCGGTTATATAACAGGTACCTTCTTTATAAGCTATGGGAAATCCAATGCAAACACAGCATCATCAACCTAAACCGACCCTCACAATCGGCGTCACCACAGTGAAATACTAAAGCCCATGTTAAACCAAGCGTATAACAACATAACTCGCACAACAAAAAACTACACTAAAACAATTTTCTGCATCGCTATAATGAAGTTGGGGGGAAAAGAACAAAACAAAATGACACCGAGCAATTTTTTTTTCTTCCTTTTTATCAAGGGAAATTTCAAGAAAAGAGAAAAGGAAATTAACGGGGTGGGTGATATGAAAGTAGGAGGGGTGATAGGGGTGAACGGGCAGAAGAACAGGCAATTTGAGGAACGCTTGGGGTCGGGCAACCACCTTTGAAGTTTTGTGATGTATATTGGATTTGGAAATATTAAGAATTTGTTGACGAATGGGAAATTAATTAATACTATCGGGCATGTTATTGTTGCACAAAAATCGGTATCAAAATTATGTATTAAAATTAATTTTCAAGCCCCGTTATATTGTAATAACGGAATATCCTATGTAAATTATTTGTCATATTATTTAGAACATAATATTATGTGTTAATATTACCACTATTTAATTTTTTCTAATATTATATTATTAATATTTAAATAGTGGTAGTTAACCAACAAAAAACAGTTGCAATTAATTTCATTGACGATGTACAAAGTTTTTCATTTTTTGAAATCTTCGAAATTTTATACAGAGAAGGTGCTTTTGCACTTTCTTGTTATATTAATCACATTAAATTATATTCATTATTTGAATAAATGCATATTGCTTATTGTGAAAGTTGTAATTAATTTTTTTTTTCTGATTCCCTGTTACTTTTGATATTTGAATAACATGAAGATTCAGGACCAAGTTGTCAGGGCCAAGTTGTAACATTGTCTGTTAATGCATTTTAAACTGAAACCCATGTGCAATGTTGAATATCAAAATTCAAGTGCCATGTTGCTTTTTTAAATGGCCACTTGCTAATTTTTCTGTTTTTTGTTATTTGAATGAAAATAAATACTCAGTTTAAAAGTTTGGTAATGAAAATCGTCTGCTAATTCACTTAAAGGTTTCGTTTTATTATTTGGCAAAAAATAAATGAGTATTATTCAAATTTAGAAAATATTTTGATAATCAATTTAAAATTGGTGTTCTATTATTAGAAAGATTAATGTTTTTTATGTAATATTTGATTAAAATATAGTTTGTGGATCAATTTTATATGTTTATATTGTAATTTCATAAATTTAATCCCACTAGAAAACTTGGTTAATCTTTTGCTTGCGGGTGGGACAGCAGTGAAGTAGATGGAAATTCTGGCATTAAAAAGTAGTCTTTGAATGTCATGTCATTAGTAGTTTCATATTTTAAACGTTTGACAATTATTAAATCTTCATGCATCAGTGAAATAATTATATATACCAATCACACTAGGCCACAATATTCCCATGTAGATGCAATAACAGCGCCTAAAAACAAACCCAAATACATGCAAAATAATAATAATCGATTCTTGATACCATGATACAATATTCCATCATTTGGCGAAAAATAAAAAAAGTCATCCGTATTTTCAATACAAGAGTTTAGTAGAAACAGCCATGAATGAAAACAAAATATCAAAAAAAGTTTAATCGCTGCTGTTTTCTCCTCTCATAAAGAACAATCAGGCGAATCATTCATTAAAACCGGGAATTAATAATTATGAAGATAAGGAACATCAATTATTTTAGATAAAACAAACGAGCCAAGGCGAAAAAGAGCAAGATGCGATCATTAATCATTAGCGACATTTTTTCACACGCTCCGATTTCGCTTGGGAAGAAATTATCTTCTGATTTAGGGTTACTGGAAAGTTATGTTGCAACTGAGAGCCTATTAAATGCATAACAAGCATTAAGCTTGATTTGATATTCTTTTATACACAAAAAATTCGAAAATTTGTGTTTATAATTTATTCAATGCATTATCATGGTTACAGTCAGAGATCGAGCTAGAATTTTTCCAGAAGGGTAAAAATACTCCCTGATTTGATTTTGAAGGAGTATTTTGCTGTCAGAGAAGTAATTTTTAACAAATGTACAATTACCCTCAAATTTCCAGGTATTTATTATATTTATTGTATTTTGTATAAAAAAGACATGCACTATACTCTTTTTTTGTGTTATTAAACAAAATACATTGTATATCTGATAGCACAAATTAATACATTATGAAATTAGTTTTAGAATGTTTAATTTGCGATTTAAAAAAAAAAAATGTTTTGTTTTCAAAATCGGTGCGTAAAAATACGCATTACTTAATTTATAAAGCGTATTTGCTTATTTTATAGCATGAAATATGTGTATAGTGGCGTTATCTTGATCTCTGGTTACAGTAATTTAAACTGCGACTTGTAATATACATATTTACAGAACTTTATCGAAAGCAAGTACATGTTTGTTAAGCTGCAATTGTTTCGCGGATTTATATATTCACTGAATTATTAATCATATATTGGTAGTCATTTTTGAAAATATTAACGAGTATACTGTTCTCACTCATTACCCTTTCTACTTGGACTATTACCTAATGATAAATTTCCATTCAATAAGGTAAACGTCTTAGATACAGTGACAATAGATTAGTATTTGATACTTATAATAAAATTAAACAATTTAAATTTTAAACCACTAATATGCAGTACTTCTCATCTAATCTTTCTAGAGGAATTATTAGAAATATTGCTAATTAGAATCAATAAATTATGTTCTAACCAAAATGTAAATCAAAATATTTTGAAATTACAAAATAAATGTTTCAAATATTCAATACCCAAAAAGTTTATCAAAAATGTTGCGGATAAATTTGTGTAATGTTGGCCTTGTATTCATAGCTAATAGTTATAAATTATATACTACTTTAGTTACCCATTGTTAACTAATATTATTTAGCTTGATTACTAACTTAAACTA
Organism: Amaurobius ferox; assembly: GCA_951213105.1. NCBI lineage: Eukaryota > Metazoa > Arthropoda > Arachnida > Araneae > Amaurobiidae > Amaurobius > Amaurobius ferox. The sequence continues at coordinate 82,160,855 of OX578147.1, read as the reverse complement.
CAGCTACTTCCTTAAACTACAGTGCATATGCCAGGTAATTTACATATCACCAAAATGTTTTAATTATCATACTGTATATTTTTATAGCTGATCAGAAAATTATTTCAAAGATTCATTTGTATAGAATTTTACCTATAACCAGGTTTTCAAAGTTTCAATAATTTCTGTTGTTCATACATGGAGAAACCGAAATATTGCCCACTCTTTACGAGTTTGAATAAAGTAAGAAAATAAAATTTTGAATGTATTGTAAATTACAATGAATGAATTTTAAAAAGTATATTATGGTGAAGTGTTGTAGTAAGTAAGTGTAGCCCTCTATAGTAGGTGAAGTAATTGTAGCCCTCTATAGTTTGGAAAAGTTTGAATATTAATTTCATGAATTCAATTAATAAATTACTTTTCACTTGCTTATATTACAAGCATTCGTTGTTATGTCAATGGATGTTAAAATTACATTATATGTTGTTCATACTTTATTTTATTATATATTTTTTGAATGGAACACTTTAATTGAAATATATTCCATTGTTCATCTATAAGATTGTTCATCTACTTTATGTCCAGAGTATTGAAATTTACTTTTGCAGGAAATCGACCAGTGGCGGGCTAAAAATTTATATTTATTCATATTAATATACATTAGTCAACTCCAGAAATTGCCTGGGGCTATATACTTTGAGAATGGGCTTGATAACGGCTCAAAGTAAATAGTTATTTTCCAATAATTTTTTTATGATCGATTTGGAACTTATTTTGCCTTAAACAGCTTTTGTATCCTGCTCCTTTGACATTATCCGTCTTATCTGTTGCTGCTTTGCGCACTGTAAATTAGAATTGCAGTAAACATTGAAGACACACACATATAGTATATAGCATTTTGGGGTGGGGTTATGTTGTGTGAGAGCTGTGTACATTCTTTTAATAATGCTGTTGTCAATATATATATATATATATATATATATATATATATATATATATATTATATATATATATATATATATATTATATATATATATATATTATATATATATATATATATATAGTCATATGACTACTTGGTGGAGGCCAAAAATAAAAATTAAAAGAGTATAAATATAGTACCGTTGAAAATGAAGTGTGCACTACACACAACTTGCTACCATGTGAAACCTCCTTCGAAAACTCATATTATAAATCAAATTTAAATCCCCCTTTTCCAGAAAATACCAGTTCTCATTTACTTGAACCACATCCGAAACAAATTTCTGACTACGCCATTGTTCCAGACACCAATTCGAAATATTAATCTACAATGCAGAAAGCACTAGAAACGTGCAATCATCAAGAAAGAAAGAAAAGCATCCGCTACGCAGCTTTTAATTTTCCATTCACTTCAATTTTGATTTACAAACATCTTCAGTTATAATTCCCTTTCGCAAGGCTTAATTTCTTTTCATTACAAAAAGAAAAGGCTACTTTCCCATATACACCAATCTTCAATTTGTGTTCTATTTATCTATCTTTTCCTCTCCACCAGATTTAAGCGGCCATAAACATTGCAAGTCATTTCAAGAACCGTATAACAATCTTAAATAGTTACCCCAAGAAAGTGGTTTATTCTGAATAGCGTGACGAAATATGGAAATTTGCAAACCAATTACCTGCATTTAAAGTCTTGTGACGTCTACGTTTATGACGAAATGATTTTTAAATCGTCTGCTGACGCATGCGCTGCTTTATAGCCTTACTATTTTGCTATACGTTTAATGACATTCCATAAAAACTATTCCACAAGATAAATGAATTGACAAATGTTTTGTAATTAGTTTTAACTAAATGTTTATATTTATTTCCAAGATAAATTTATCATTATTTTTGCATGCATAAGTGGAAATAATTGAATTCAATTCACTACGACTATGCTTGATAACTGTTTTTACCATTTGTTGTGAACTTTTGGGATAACGTCATTTCTGATTGGAGAGAAAAAAACGCTTTCGATGTTTCCAAAGTTACTTATAAAAAGTAAGAAATGACTTTTTAAACTATGAAGTCATCTTCATGGAAACTAAGTACAAACTTCCGATTTTCTAAACTGCGATATCTAGAAATTTTCGATATACCCAAGTCAAAATGATTACGTTCAAAGTATAATGCAATTTTTTTTGCTGCCATGTTCGTCTAATATTGGCATCAAAAAGTGCAAATCAAGATTGTCTCGAAAGATATATCTTATATCTGTTAAAAATTTCGGCTAAGTGAATATCAAGTTTACAAGTATCCTGCTATTGCTACTTTTCTTAGGTTTCTGACTCATAAATATATAATAAACTATTTATTTATTTTTCGTTAAATCGATTATTATAGATCTTAAGAATGATGCCAACGCCACTGCCAAAACACATGATATGTATTATTTAATAAACTATATAACTAAAAAAAATCCAAACTTTTATATATTTATAATATTGTTTTCCTTTATCAGCAATATCAGTTGTTTAAAATATCATTTTCTGAAAAGCTAAAGTAGTTTTAGTAAATTTGTATTAAATTCTGAGGGTTATTTGTGTATTTAAACTAATTTAGGGAAACTTTCTTTGAAACATGCTTTTTAAAATATTTTATATTTATTTGAATTCAATATTTACTAAATTATCTGTACGGGAAATTTTTACTAAATTTTTGCTTAATACAGTCGGAGAAATATGATATATATATATATAGGTGTACTTTAAAAACTTCATACCATCATAAAACATGGTCCAAATAAGCTCAAGTTATCTGGATAAACCACAGGAAGATAAAGAAATAAATTTTGAGTATTGTTGATTTCGGTTTCACATTCCAAAAATTTCAGTTCATGGACGAGGTTAAACTTTAAAATATTGAGCCAATCAGAAACGTTTGGAAAATCCGAAATCTTTATCCCTTACCCCACTTGAATAAAATAAGTCAAAATCACTATTCCAAACATAAAACACCAACCTTAGTAGCCTATGCACTTCCGGGCGCACCTAGACAAGATCAACAACGGAACAAAGATGACACGAAAGCTAGATGCCAGGTAACGATAGCGATTATTTATGACATTTAAAGTGATCGATATTTTCCTCCTGCTCTTTCTCTCACATTTATTCGTTTGTTTTTTACGAGAAAGATCATGTGGCAAAGGGTGAAGTGGAGACGAGGAAGGGAAAAAAAAAAAAAGCACTTTTGGTCATTACCAGTCGTGCGTGAAATAAACTAGGGTTGTAAAATTATGGTCAGTTTAATACCGTACCTGGCGATATAGGCTAGTTTAATCTTTTGCTATTTCACCGTCTATTACTTTTTTTATTTGCTAGGTGTATGTTATAAAAAATCTTAGATAAAAAGTCATTGCACTTCGATTACAATGCTATCTCGTTTTAGTAGATTTCAGAAAAGCAATTGATTTTCACAATCTATTATTTAAAGCAATGTTTTGATTAGTGGTATCAATTACTTACAAATTGAGCATTGTGTAATCGTTTAAATAACTTTCTAAAAGCATTATATCCTGAAAAAATGATTAATTTGAAAGAATATTTGCAGTCTAGCAGTCATACATTTAAAGACTCATTTTATAAGGATTTTAATTTAAAATATATTCACAGAAATGTGTTTGTACTTTATCTGATATTTAGGAATAATATTTGTTTTAAATGCAGCCTTTTTTCTTAGAAAATTATCCTGAAGCAACATGATTATTCCTGGCCATTGTCAAATGGAATCTCCTCTCTATATCAGAAATTTGATTTTAACTAATAATTATATGTATATACATTCGTGTGTGTATGTGTATGGGGGGGGGGGGGGGGCTCTTTTCTGTTTTGGCGCCATTCCTCAATGAACGTTGCAATGATAGAATGTTGTAGAATATTTTTAGATAATTATAGAACGGGCTATAATAATTCCATTGCATTTTGTAAAGTATCTTATGTAATACACTTTTCAAAATGTTCATCCGGATTTAAACAGTTTTAGATTAACTAGAGGTAATCCTGTTTAAATCATTAGAATATTCCATAACTAAAATATCTTTTCATATTACTATGTTGGTTATTAAAATATCTAAAAGTTACACTTCTGTAACTTTTATACAGATTTTTTTAAATGAAAGTTCTATTCAGAATATCATTAAGCATTAGTTTTATTTTGTAAAATAAAGCGTAGGCCCATTTTTTGAATATCCGCGGATTGGCGACTTTAATAATTATAGGGAGGGCATCGCCAATTGTGGCCATCGCTTTTTAGTTAATCATGTATCTGGTAAAATTTTGCAGGAAATCTTGGCGCAAACAATAAAATTGTTGCTGTTCAGGTATACTAACCAGTATACCATTGTGATACAAGGATATTCTCTACAATGCTCTTAAGAGTTTAAACATTTTTAGATTAACTAGAGGAAATACCATTTTAATTTTCAAAATGTGCCATAATTAAAGTCTCTCTAATGCTATGGTGCTCGATACGAAAAAAAAAAAAAAGAATGTTTTTTAAGTAGTCTAAACTCCATCCAACAAGAACATCCTCGGTTTACATTATCCATGTTCCAAATTGCATCTAACAATCCGTGCCCATTTGAGCTTTCTTAAAAATCTCTCCAACTTCCAACTAATTCACTGACTCACCAGGCAGGCAAAATCGCTCGAATTTTCCTTTTCTCGTTCTAACCCTTTTTCTCCTGCTCTACGGGTGCGTCACTGCACTTCATTACACTATCCGATGATCACGTGACTGTTGGGCCTTTTGCAGACGACTGTTATTAAAGGCGAGTCGTAAACAGTCATTAGAACAGAGAACCGAGAGTTGAGCTTTTTTCTCATGAACTTAGAAGCTGGTTTAGGGGATGGCCTTATTATACGTTTACAACGAAAAGGATGAAAAAAATCGATTTGTAAGAGATTTTGGCATTGGGATTTGTAAGGAAGGAATGGCAACGGAAGAACAGTGGACGAAATATAACTGACGAACGAATAGAATCTGATTGTTCATTGCCCATCAGAAAACTTTGATCCGACGCGGAGGACCCTTTCACCACTTCAAGTAGTAAAAACGTTCAACAATCGTTTTCACGTTCAACAATCCCTCGAACTTTCTTTGTACGTATAACAATAGTTTTCATAGAACTTAAACAGGGTTTTATGTATAGCAGGGGTCTTTATCCTTTATTTTTTGTCTGTCAATGAATCAATTGAATGTTTCATGGTTGGGTCTCATAAAATGACTTAGGCGCAGGCATAGACATATAAACGCTATAACAAAAAAATCGACGCACCAAGAAGGAGTTGTCCGATTGTGATAAAAATTGGTGGATGTGAAGAACATACATAGAAAAAGAAACGATTCAAATTTCAGAACAATTTAATGATTAAGAGTTTGACCGTATACAAAAGGAGGAAGTCAATAAGGCGTTGGTCCACCTCTGGCCTGGATGCAAGATATCACCCAGCGTGGCATAGACTGATAAAGTTCACGGATTGTGTCCTGCGGAATGTCTTGCCAAATTGTCTCCAAATCGTCAACATTCCGGGATGGTTGCAATCGCCTTCCCACAACGTCCCAAATGTGCTCTATGGGAGAGAGAGAGGTCAGGAGACCTAGCTGGCCAAGGAAGTGTTGGGCAAGCTTGAAGACAATTCATAGCAACACGCACCGTGTGCGGCCGGGCATTATCTTGTTGAAAAGTAAGTCCGGGATGTCGCAAAAGGAACGGTAACACAACCGGTCGTAGAATGTTGTCTACGTACCGCTGTGCTGTCAATGTGCCAGAAATGACTACCAAAAGGGTCCAGCTATCAAAGAAGATGGCACCCCAGCCCATAACGCCCTGTTGTGGGCATGTGTGGCGTGCGATAGTAAAAGCAGGATCCCCACGCTGCCCTGGACGTCCCTAGACACGTTTGAGGTTGTCATTAGAACACAGTTGGAAACGGGACTCGTCACTAAAGACTCAAAATGTCTTTCATACGAAATTTCATTACAATCGGACAACTCCTTGGTGCGTCGATTTTTTTGTTACAGAGTGTATAAGAGCATATACAGTTTTTACGTCTATGGGCGTAGGTAGAAAGGGTTGTTGTTGTTGTTGAGACCCAGACCGTCCGACCTACCAGATAGGTGTAGAAGACCCAGGCCGTCCGACTCATCCTGAGGACTTGAGTATCTAATTGGACAGCCGGGAAAAGAATTAGCGGAAGCCAACTCCCGGGGCGGCCAACGTCCGACGGTCTGGGGCAAAGTTTATTTAAGTTTCAGAAAATATACATTGAGGTTACAAGGAGTTGTACAAAGAGGTGAAGATGAGTTAACATTTTGATGATTAGATGACATGATTAAATATAGATGACATGATATTTAGCAAGATGACATGATATAAAACATGATGTTTGATGACAGTTGTAGATGATTAGATGACAGGATTGAAGAATGATGACATGTTTAAGAATTGATGACAAGTTATTTTGCGTGAAGACAAAAATGAAAATGAAGACATGAATAAAATAGGTGACATGAAGACATGAATAAAATAATACCAGATAGGTGTAAGGTAACTGTTTGGACGGCCGGGAAGTGCCATCCAATTTAGACAGGAACCCAGTGGGAAGGCATCCACAGGGACTGTACCCTCCTTCCCCTACCACCAACCTCTCGGAAGGACTTACGGATTCCACATGTTTAACGTGATCGTACTCCGCGTGAACACGGCGGCAGTTTTGGCAGCGGAGGGAATCGAACCCGGGCCTACCGAGTGCAACTCCCGCGCGCTAACCACTGGGTTACCGCGCCCTGTAGGTAGGTAGAAAAAGTGTCAACCTTCCATTGGCTTAGGAATTACAAGTTTTCAAGATCCATATTAGAAAATGAAATTCAGCATAGTAACTGTAACCCCTCTCCCTCCCCATTTGGTCAAAATTCCTCCCCTTTTTGTGATTCTGGATACGCTTATAGTCAGTGGTGAACTTCTAGGGGAAGATTTAAAATCGAGGGTAAATCCCTTGATGGAAAAAAAAAATGAAATTAATAATGGCACAGATATAAGAATTTTGTTTATAATTCGTAGAATAAAATACATAATGTTAGATGTAAATAAATAACAAGAAGTAATTGTTTAATAACTCAAATTAATATAAAATAATATTGGCAGAAAAGTAAAATTAGAATTTCTTATGTACGTATATTATAAATACGTGTTGATACGGTTACGTTTAAAACTAAAAAATCTATAAATGAAATAAGCGATGTTATGCATAATATTCTCTCCTGCAATTCCATTTGATACGAATGTGCGTTTTTAAGAACCCAAATGTGTAATTCTAGGTTCACCATATCATAATCTAGGAAAAGAAATACATCTAGGAAAATATCTAGGAAAAGAAAATAGTGAAATTTGTCTAAAAGAAACCTCATTCCCTCCAGCGGCGTCGACTTCAAGGGTTCCAGACACAGTTTGAACCCACAATATTTTTATGCATATTTAGTAGGGGAAATGCACAAATTTTGTTTTTTGTTTCAAGTTTTTCATTTTTAATTTCCTGTTTACTTAAGTCGAGTGTTGAAGGCCAAGACCATCCGACTCGTCCAAAGACTTAGAGCACTTTTGTGGATGGCCGGCTTAAGTCGAGTGTATAGAAATTTACCCGTTACCCTTTTTATTGTATTCTGAATACAAGATTTTAGCTCAAAAATGATTTAAAGAGAAAATTGTTGCCATTTTTAACATTGGTAAAAAATACCTAAAAATAAATTTTACATTTTTCTGTTATTTTTAACACTTTACAACATAGTTTAAAAGTGTTTATGACTTTGTTCATTCTATCTGTCTGTCTGTCCGTTAACACGATAACCGCCGAAAAAATGACTTTATCAAAATGAAATTTTAGTATATTTGTTCAGACGGTCTGTGGGACCTATGGCAATATAAATGAATAATAAACACCCAATTAGTTTTGGGCTGAATCCGGGTTGAAAAAATGAAATACATTAAACCCTACGGGACCTAATTTTTCAAACATTTTTAAAGCGAATTTAAAATTCACAAGTTGCTTCGAAAGTTTTAGGAAATATTCCAATTATCCCATAAAAAATATGAAAAAAATTTCAGCTAAATATATTTGGTAGTTTTTTAAATAAAAATTAAAATAATAATTACACCAATATTATATGAAGAGATCACGTGAACTACTCTAAAATAAAATATGGCATCTATCATGTTTCAAAATATTGATTTTTAACGTTATTTTTAATATATATTTAGTGTTGTATCCGACCTAAAACCGGTTTATTTTTGCTTAAATTCTGTACATCTACATTCCGAAACAACGCAATTACAATATACTTGAGTATAAATGATCATCAAACTTTAATTATTTCTACAACGAAGCTTAATTTTCACTTATGGAGAATGTAAGTAAATAAAGATGTAGGATGAGTTGTATAAGAATTGCTAAATTTCTATAATGCAAAATTGTTTAGCTCTGGAGTCTAAAATATAGCTGATATGAATGAAACACTCATTGATATTACATAGAGAAGCAGACGATTTTTTCGATGGAGTTTTAAGCATAGATTTAAACTACTTGTAAATCCATGGTTTTAAGTTTTTAAATAAAATAAATCATTGTAGTATTGTGATGAATGAAAGGAATGGAATAAAAATATATGAATGAAATATTTACAGCTTTTATATAGAGAGTCAGGCGATTTATATTTCAATGGCGTCATTTGAATAAAGTTCAGTTTTTTGATAAAGTTTTAAGTTTTCAAATATAATAAATTATTGTAGTATTGTGATAATTTTAAAAATATTACCGCTGAATGCATCGCATTTTAGATATGTTTTAATAAAACTGTATTGCAGTTGAAAATGTTTCATAATCAATGCTTTATATGAATGATTGATCTTTCTTGTTATAAATATAATTAAGTTGGAAATTCACACAGTATCGGTTATTTTGTATATAATAATGTTGCGTCTACAAAACTACAAAAGCAAAATAAATGAAATAAACAATTATCTATAGAAAAAATATTTTTCTGTACTTAATTACAATTTAATTCCTTTTAGCATTTCAGACGTCTTATTGTGCCAGATTATCTGACTGAATTAAATTTAAATTAGACTTAAATCTTTAAGAAAAAAATGCATAGGTTGTGCGATTTAAAATTTCAGCAATCCCTAATAATTTCTCAATTTGGCGCCTATAATTCCTTCCTCCTCATGGTGCTTAAAGTATGTAGTCTTTACAACAGGAGGTCGCTTATCACAGGGAATTTCGTAAACGAGGTTAAACTTTTCACGGCGGAGTAATAGTCTTGAAACGAAGTGTGAATTAAATATAAGTTGACGCTTATACACTGTAGTATTAATGGGTGATAAATATATTATTTTCGTGGAATGACAATATAGGTAAAATCCATATGGGTAAAGTCCCACTTTCTATACATGGAACGATATGGACAGTCGATCGGTAAATATAATAGTATCTAGTAGCGACATATTTATTAATACTAGAAAATGTACCTAAGGGAGAGATAGATACCTAAGTTGCTAGGGATTTAAGATTAGCAGTCATTGGTATTTACGCATGTACTCACGCAACAGTCTATTTTATTATATTTTTGCTATAAGCGAGAGTATTAAGGGGTGGGATAGCACAGTGATTAGCGCACGGGGATTGCACTCGAATGACCCAAGTACATCTATATAAAATATGTCTTTATTTGTGTCTTTCCAGACCCCCCCACCCCCCGTCGTTCGGTGATGTAGAAGACTCAGTGTTTACGCACTTATAGCATCGACCACGGGACAGAACCTGACAGAATCGGTTTCTTTATTTTCTCCTCCCGGATGGGGGAGGGGATCAAAGAAAATGTGATATTTTCAGAAAGACTTTCTAGACTCTCCAAAAGCCCTCGTCGTTGACCTAGAAGGCAGAATCTTTGAACACTTATAATATCGACAGTAATGCTTTCAGTTTCTCCAGAAGGAAATGATGTTTTTTTAGTTTTTCAGGTCCCCCAGCAGCTCTTCGATGAATCATAAGGCTGAATATTTGCTGACTTACAACATTGACTACAGGATAGTACTTGAAGGAACCGGATTTTTGATTTATTCCCCAAGGGGTGTACAAAATAAGAGAAAAGAGGGGGAAGCAAAATAGACCCTCCAGAAGCCGCTCTATGACTTATAAAAGGCTGTATACTTACAGTCTCACGAGACAGAACCTAACTGAGCCAAATTTCGATTAGGACGATAATTTTCGTCACTAATATTGTTACGTCGTTAAGTAAAATAAAACTTAATAAAAAAAAGGTAACAATTTAAAATTTTTAAAGTGTTAGTGTCCCTGTCTTTGACAGGCTAAAATGCTAGTTCATAATATCTCAATAATATCAATATAAGTTCATAAAAGTTTTAAACGAGAATTCTCCTTAGTAACTTCATTTCATTTAATTAAAAATTATTAAAAAAGTTAACACTAAAATAATTTGATAGAATCTTTGAAATTGATTTGCGAAAATTGTCAGTATGGAAAAGATCTGGTGATATCCAATGCGTTCGATAAAATGTCTTTCTCTCCAACTTTTTGCCCGCATTCGCAGATTGTCACCACTCGTAAGCCACGATCAAAGTCCATTCTTTGAGATATCAGTCTATTTCAAACATTTATTTCCTGTTTCCTTTAGGAACGAAAGCAGGCAAATACGCACCAGTTTTTGTATAACATTTACTTATTTTAAGCGATAAATCAAGCCCCTAACATGCAAACTTCAGACAAATCGAAGACTGCAAATAAACTCGTTTGGTGAATTTGGTACGATTAATGTCTGTGTACGGGAATTCATAAAAATAAACGATTGCAATTATATTCGGTTACAAAACTTTTAACTGGAAACTGTTGATTTGTCTTCAATATTAAAAGTTTTGTGGAATAAACACTATTTCTTTAAAACCAACGGTTTACAAACTTTTTTTGTCCATGTAACTTTTTTTTTTAAGAATTCCAGGGAACTCTCACCTTGAAAAACAAACATAGTATTAATTCTCAAATGTATTTTATTTAGAAAACAAAATATAAATGAATAATAAATGAATAAAAGAAAAATTATATGCAAAACTGTAAATAAGAGCCTTGTGATAAATGTTTAACATAAAATCCTTTAATACGCAAGTACCCTTGAAATTGGATATCTAAACGGGAAATCAAACAAAACTCGAGCTTTATTCTATTTGGAAATAAATTGTGTTTTATTTTTTTTTATCTTAAATTTTGATATGTTTTGAAATAGTGCTGAGAAATTTTATAAGGTCCATACTTATATTTCATTCGAGTCTATGTATATATTTGATTCAAGTCCATGCAGGGCCTCCCATAGTAATTGAGGGCCCCCTATAAACATTTATCACTGGCCCCTTCCATATTTGATTTTCCCTAGTAAGTTTTTTATTGTCTTCCCCTTCCATTAATAATAATTACAAAAAATAATAATCTGGGAGCAGAGCCTTTTTGGCGCACGGCCATATTATGCATGTTCCAAAGGGTAGGGCCCTTAACCTTTACCCTATGGCTCTGGTATAAGCCTACATTTGTAATAAGAAACTACAAAATTTCAATCGCCCATAAATAAGTAGTAGCAAAAGAAAAGACTGTGGAAACACATACTCAGCCATAGGAGTAGCCAGGATCTTTGAAAGGGAATAGTTATGGTTTGATGGGTAAGTTTACAGCCCTGGAAGGCGTTGTAGCGAACGCTCATAAGGTAGTATTAAATGTCTTGAGCTGGAGACGTCTTTAGCTCAACGCTATGATACTCGCCTACCACGCTTTGGCCCCGGAATCAAACCCCGGCACTGGATTTCTTATTCTCGCTACATTGGTGGCTCGCACGTGATTTGAACACGTAACATTATGATCTGGAGTCAGAAGGTTGGATCCAGTGTTGACCGTACAGAGAAGTGATGCAATTGTTCAGCCAATGTGGGTGTCTACACCACTGTACTGATTTACATTCGGTTACTCCTTTGTTAGACCCAAAATTATTCAATGGGAAATCTTCAGATCTTTTTTTCAAATCAGAATCAAATATGAGAAATGTAATTTTTAAATAGAAAATTATTTTTATTTATACATTTTATTTTATAGAATAAATCGCGGAGTACTGTATGGGAAACGCAGCCTTAAACTATTCAGTGTACCAGTTGCATCCCACTATTTAGAAATAAAATTTTTTAGTAAAATAGTGATAGCTGTTAGTTATTTTACGATAAATAAATAATTTATTTTTAGTTTAGAAACGTATTTCTAAGCAGTTCCTGGATACAATTTACATAGTTTATCTTAGGATCTCAACCTATACGTAAATCTATATCCACATTTTCAATAAAAATACTATTTTGAGGTATTTATATTGTTAAATAGTATTAACATTAGCAAAAGGTTGAAGAAAAATAGATATAAAATGTTTGTTAATAAATAGGAGATTGCAAACATGGAATAAATAATAAACGTGAAAATTTTTTCAAGATTCTATATTGTTCAGATTTTGAAGCTAATTTGTAAATTAAAGTGAAAAGTAACAGTACTGAGCGTGTGAGAAGTAGAGAAAATGATCTGAAATATCTTTAAAATACCTTCGTTAATGTTTTACTTATAGATCATGAAACTAGTTCTACTTACAATACTTTTAATTTTTTTATAAAGTTTTGAATGCATTTTAGTGAAAAGTGAAAGTAGCAGTATTGAGAAGGTGAGAAGTTGAGCATATTGACTTCTCACCTTAGAATATATGTTAGAAATATATTTAAAATACCTTCGTAATTGTTTTACTTGCGGCAGCAAAGACATCTGATCAAAGATGCTTGGAACCTGTACCCGAATTATAAGAACGGAGAGGAAGCTAGCTTTTGCTCTATGATTATAATGTCGGTCTTGTATGCACGAGGTCCCGTGCATGGTCCCGAGTTCGGTCCTGGCTCGGGACAGGCGACGCTCAATCGCCACATACTTATCATCTGATAAGTTGTTCGACTTGCAATGATTTGAAAGTTTTCTTTTTAACACTTTCTAACATAGTTGTAAAGTGTTTACGACATTGCTCATTCTGCCTGTCTGTCCGTTCGCACGATAACTGCCGTAAAAATGATTTTATCAAAAATAAATTTTATGATTAGTTTTAGATTTACCCTGGGTTGAAAAAATTAGTTTTGGATTTAACCTGGGTTGAAAAAATGAAATACATTGAAAACTATGGAACCTAATTTTTCAAACATTTTTTTATGCGGAGATAAAATTCACAAATTGCTTTGAAAATTTTAGGAAATATTCAAATTATCACGTAAAATGTGTAAAATCTTTTTATCAAAATATGTTAAGTAGTTTTTTAAGTAAAAATTGAAATAATAATTACATCCATATTATATGAAGAGACCACGTGACTCATTGCAAAATAAAATGTGGTATCCATTTTTTTTTCGCTTAGTGAAAATCATGACTTTTAAGGAACGCTTATATTTATATTTAGTGTTGCATCCGTCTTAAAACCGCTTTATTTTTGCGTATTATCTGTGTATCTAAATTATGTGCCTACGCAATTACAATATTTTTTATATTAAATGATCACCAAGCTTTGATTATTTCTACAACGAAGCCTAATTTTAACATATGCAGAATGTAAACAAATCAAGCTATTGTAAGATGAGTTGTATAAGAATTGCTGATTTTTTTTTAATGCAAAATTATTTAGTTCTGAAGTTTGGAATATAAGTGATATGAATAAAATATTCATTGATTTTACATAAAGAAACAGGCGATTTCATAGCATTGTCTTTTTTGAGGATGTTTTAAGTTTCTAAGTAAAATAAATTACTGTAATACTGTGATAATTTAAAAAAATGTTCCCTCTGAATGTATCGCAGTTTAGAGATGTTTAAATAAAATTGCATTCCAGTTGGAAAGTGTTTCAATGCTTTATGCATATTTAATCTGTCTGGCTTAAAGTTTTGTAGCATTTCAGTGAAAAGTGAAAGTAACAATATTGAAAAAGTGAGAAGATGAGCAAATCGATTTTAACGTTAGAAATATCTTTAAAACACCTTCGTAATTGTTTTACTTATCATCTGATAATAAAACTTGTTCGACTTGCAATGATTTGAAAGTTTTCGTTTTTAAAGCTTTGTATGCATTTCAGTGAAAAGGGAAAGTAACAGTATTGAGAAAGTGAGAGGTTGTGCAAATTGACTTTAATGTTAAAAATATCTTTTAAAATACCATCGTAATTGTTTTACTTTTCATCTGATCATGAAACTCATTCGACCTGTAATAATTGGATAAATCTCTTTTTCGATGTTTTGCATCCATTATAGGAAATTAAAAAAAAAAATGTAGTGTTAAAAGTAAAAATTTAAAAGTGAAATTAACTATCCTTAGAAAAGACTGAAATAACAAATTATTTTTTATCAGTAAATACCGCTTTACTATATACCAATGCATTGCGGTGTCTGTCTCCTGGCGTTTACATTTTTCCTATCTATCAATCCTTTGTTTGCTTTGTTGAGAAGAATTCATTCTATTTATGTTTTGATAAGTTCCTTCGATAGGTGAAGATATCTCAAATTTTTACCCTACTTCGAGCGGAAAGATAGCTGTATTGAGTGACCCCAAAATACGCAGTGAAAAAATGAAAATAGATAGCTGGTGAAATAGTTGATATATTTTATTTTACAAAGTATTCATTATTTTGACACTATAAAATATATTCTCTTGAACTTTATAATATTCTATTGCAGCAGAAAAAAAAATAATTCTTAATGACTGGCAGAGTTTCCCTCTTAAAGATTTGACCATATTATTATAATTTATTTCGTACTGTTTCTCACTTTATAAAATAGCTTGGTTACTAAAAATTACGTCCAAATACTAAATAAAAGTTCTGAATATCAAAAACAGTTTCAAATTTAAGCATAAAAATGGCGCACATTTTAGAATTTTGTTAATACGGAAACTGCGCAATGTTACATCCAAACACTAAATAAAAGTTCTGAATATCAACTATCGTTTCAAATTTAAGCATAAAAATGGCGCACGTTTTAGAATTTTGTTAACATGGAAATTGCGTTATCTAAAACAATATTTCCCTCTCTTATCACTGTAAGATTTTATTCTAAAAATTAATTATCAATAAAGAAATATTTTCAATAGTTTGATTAGAAGAAAAGATAGCAGACGATTATGGTACTTGAAGCGTAACTCTTGGTAACTCTGTTAGACTGGTCCTAGACGTAACGTTTAAAGGAGCAATATTAACTGCACACGTCTTTCCTCGCAAGTATACTTGAGCGTGTAGGTGGGAAAACTGTACGATTTCAACTTTGTACTGGAGCGTGTATGCAATTTCATTTAGTTTCGCTTTTGTACTGTTTGTATACAATCCTTCAATATGACAGTCTGCCGTTATGAAAGATTTTATAGATATTTACAGGCGTGAACCTTGCTTATGGTTAGTCCAGAGTCACGATAGAAACCTTAAGCAAGTAGCTTAATCAAAATTAGTTGAGAAACATGGCCGCCCCTAAGGCACCCCATGATCTCTCTCCTCCAAAGAGAGGCACTTACCCCTCCCCTGGACGCTAAAGGTCACAAAAGTAGGCATCAAGCCAGTATGATGACATCCAGGCAGAGGTACGTACCAGTAAAAGTAGGCATCCAGACAGTACGTCTTATCCTTCAGTTAACTCTACCTTCCTGGAAGTCTTATCCTTGGAAAAAGTTCTATGGACGCCCATGTTGAGAAATCTAAGTTTATCGATCCTTTAGCTGACTGCGAAAAAGTGGTGAAAAGTTAACAATTTGCAAACAAACGAGTTTTCTGTTTCTGGCTATTCAAGAGTTATAGCTGAAAGAATGTAAAAATAAATAATGTGATTTATAAAGTTTTTCGAAAAAAATTCCAAAATTTTAGATTTTTTCTCATTACTTATCAAATATCGTATGTATGCAAAATTTTTATCTTCAGCAGCCTGGGTGTGTAATTTATCTCAACCCAGCGGTATGATATACCAACGATTTTCAATAATTACGAAAAACATAACTAAGCGTCTCTATGAAATTTCCACTAACTTTCAAAATTTGCCATTTTATAATGTATAATTTTATTTAGTTCAATAAATTCAAATTGCATAATCGGTGAAAATTTTTAACAGGAAATTTAGAAAATTTCCCAAGGTGTCTGTCTATACAAAATAGCCATGATATTAAATTTTATGAATAGTGATAAATGTAATTTTTCAAAACGATAAATGTGATTTTCAACTAGTTTTTTTTTCTGAAAATTTGGTGATGACTTTAAATTCCCCGAGGATTCCTGGTGTGCCCTAAATAGTACTTAAAAACCAATCAAGTATATTTTTAGAAATTTTTTTCATGCATTTTGAATTATGATAAGCTTTATTTATATGCAAATCTTTAAATTTTTCTTACAGTGCATAGTATGTGCTAGGGTTGAGTATCTGGCAATACAGAATTTTTTACGTATTTTATAATTCAAGCATAGCTGAATTCGGATCATGATTGTTTTTTCGACTGATATTTGTATGTCAGTTCATTTGTATCTCCATGGACAAGATGTTTGAGAAACGAATGGAGAAATTCGAATTAAATATTATAATCACAATAAATACTTCCATAAAAAAGCAGACATATTCAAATTACGTGACCAATTACGTTTCTTTGAGGAAATACTAATTATGTTCTTTTCACAAGCAACGGGTTTATATTTTGTAAATATTATATGTTTGCTTCATCTGATATACAACGTGGAACTCGAATTGATTTAAAATGTAATTTACATGTGTAAAACTACCTCATTTTCTGAATATGTTTATTTTCTCCCATTGAAAAACAACATAAGCTAACAAAAATCAATCATATTTTATCCTTGCAGCCAGTCACAGGAAACCTATACAAAATTGCAAGAAAAATCAATAATTACAGTTTATTTTCGTTCTGAGTTTACAATTAAAAATCATTAATAATCATTCGGGTGATTCTATATGTATGTTTAGAGCAGAGAAAAAGAAAAATTTGCTAAGTTCCAATATAAGGTAGAAAATTTGTTAAATGGATCTAGTCTAGGAAGAAATTAAATAAATATATATTATTACGTGATGTTTACTGGGTTGACAAACTTGTGTGGCAGCAGCCGACTGACTCTGTTCCTGCCAAAGACATCGATCGAAGATGCTAGGAACCTGTACCCGAATTAAGTTCGGAGCGGAAGCTAACTTTTGCTCTAACCTTATAATGTCGGTCTTGTAAGCACGGGGTCCCGAGTTCGATCCTGGCTCAGGACTACCAACATCAATTCCTTACAGTGATGACCCTGGACATACGAGCACGTAACCTTCTCCTTCCAACGATCTCAACACGAGATGGCAGCACCACGCTGAACCAGAGGCGCCGCCACTCCCTTCCTGGTTGACTACGACTGACGTCGTCACGTCTGAGGCCAACACGCCTCCCGGCTATTCAGCCCCTCGACTGAGTTTCGGATGGGGACACGCGGGGGTTTTCTGGGTGGCCCCCTCCTCGCCGACATTCGACCGGGGCTTCTCATCAGGGGGTGGAGTGTGTGGCAGCAGACGATTCTGCTCCTGCCAGAGACATCGATCGGAGATACTAGGAACCTGTACCCGAATTATAAGTTCGGAGCGGAAGCTAGCTTTTGCTCTAACCTTATAATGTCTGTCTTGTAAGCACGGGGTCCCGAGTTCGGGCATTGGCTCGGAACTAGCAACATCAACTCCTACAAACTTTTTCTGATATTGTCAAGATGGAAACTTTGTGATAATATTTTCTGTCGCTAAGGAACCGATTTGTGTGAAAATTGCTGAAAATCGTGCTAAACCATAAAATAATTCAAATCTAATTCGAATTTTAAAAATATCTCGCAGAGGTGCACCTTCGCAAGTCGTGAATTAGCTGACTAACAAATATCATGGTCGCATATTGCTTTGATGTTCCGCTACAGACGATACAGATGAACAGTCCGAGATCCAAACACACCAAAGAGAGAATCTCTTTGGGTTGTTTGGGCACTCTACAGCCAAGGTGACACTCCAGATACAAGGTGATTAAAAAAAGATGGACCAAACTGTACGAGGTGATATTACAAACCAAACCAAGCATTTTTTGTGATAGTTTACCGGTTAGAAATGAAACGTAAAGGCGGCAGTGGGTGCTTAATGATGAAACCGATGAGGTGAGGCGAAAACCCAAAAATGACTTAGAAGTTATAAAATGACATTTTATAAACAATAATTACAGTAATGGCTCAAAATAGCGATCGCCAACCTGAATGAACGTCTCACAGCGGCGATGAAGGGATTGACGAACTTTCTCGAACAGACCAGGCATGTTGTGCACTTCGGCAGCAGCGGCCGAAATTCTGGAGACGAGTTTCTCTTCAGATTCACTTTTCATTTCCTTTACTTTTCATTTCCTTTACTTTTCATTTCCGAGCCGGTAAACAATGACAGAAAATACCTAGTTTGGTGTGTACCTTGTAAAGTTTGGCCCATCTTTTTTTAATAAACCCTGTATATATACAAAGAGTTAATTAGACCAGGATCTACAATTTTGAAGACCAGGATTTACGGATTTAAAACTATTATAAACATCAAGTCAGAGGTCCACACAATATTTTTGGTGAGGGAGGATGGGATTGGGAGGTGACAGAGATATGATGTTTCTACATTGTGTAGGAAAGAACCTGTTTGATTACAAACGATTCAGTAAGAATTATATTTAATTCGTTCCTACCAACAGAAATCTAATATATATATATTTTTTAATGTGAATTTGGTTTCTTTAATTTCTTTAACTCATAACACGTGCTGTATTTATTTAAAAATTTACCCTATATGCATGTTATATTGCAATTGTGGTGTAAAATAAACGTAATAATATTTAGTTCTGAAACAATTGGACATTTTAATGTTTTAAAGTATATTTTAAATATTTAATTGACATAAAATAACCATAATATTTAATTAACATTTAAAATATCGAATTTACATGAAACTTTTTACATAGTTTTTTAAATCTGCAATACTTTGAAATAGGAATAAATATAAGATTAATGATATTTTTTAAATAGAAATAAATTCCTGTCAAATTTTAGTGTTTTGAAATGTCAAATTATTTTTAAGCAAATATGAGGTAAATTTGTGTTGTATTCCGAATTAGGGAACAAAATATAAAAATCGCGAGTGACATTTTGAAATCTGCATTCATAGGTTTGAACCCTACATATCGTATAGAGATATCGTATAGAGGTATCGTATAGTATAGAGGTAATTTATAAAAGTGATAAGAAAAACTCCGAATATTCTAACCCGACACGATACGGATCTCACATTATCCTTTTTATAAATTTAAAGAAATGACTTTTTAGTCTATAAGAATGCCTTCTTTTTTATATTGTATACACTATCTTTATATCATATGCCCTTATTTATAGTAGCAATCGCGCCCCGTTATGAAATATTTACCGGTTAAGAACTAAAACCTCTAAACTTTTGACATCGTGATCAGCGCTCTACTATCTGAGCTACCTGGACTACCTCACAATATCCTTGGACATATCTCAAATAATATCAAGTAAGTATAATTTTGAAATGTTTCTTTGGAAAAGAAATTTTATCAACCGATGTGATTGCATTACGCCGAATACAAATTATGTCATCAAAGTTTTCCGACTTCAGTCGTGCCCGACTTTCAATCAGTTCCGACCACAGCAATCAAAAACTATACCTCTTGATAAGATGCACTGTGAGTTTTTGATTACTGTGGTCGGAATCTTTCCTATCCACTTCACCTCATATCCAAATTAACTGAACTCAAAGACTTAAAACTATTAAATGATGGAAAAATGTATCACATTTATGACTTATCGTGTTTTAAACGAGCCGCCTTCAGTACGATGTCTGTCGGCGAAAAAAAAAACAAAAAAAAAACCCTTGCAGGAGTTCTTTGAAGTTCTACCGCCTCCAACCTTGATCGCTTAATTTATATCTTCCTCCATGAGGCTCCTCATCGGCTTGATATGAAGTGATCACAAAGGGCTAACGAGGAAAAATGTGTGATTGGATTAACAGAAGCGTAACGATCTTTGCCAGATGTTTAGGGATGTAAGCTGGTGCAAGGTCTTCTTTTACATAAAAACAGGTAGCTGAGAAAATTGATAAGTGTTCCGTAACCTTTCCTTGCTCACCGGTGTAAAATTATCAGGGAATTGATTTCAAGCGAACACGTAAGCCGTGTAAAAGAAGAGTTTATACAGCTCGTAAAAGTAGGTATACGCGCGCGGTTCTCCGATATATTTCAAAATGGCGAATATCGTCTTAATTCAGACCATTGGCGGGTCGTGACTTCAGGAATGGGTGAAGCAGATTCAGTGGAGGGATTCCTCCTTCTCCTCCTCGACAAAGACAATCATCAAAACACAACACGCTGCTGGCACAAGTGTCAAATATTATCTAAATACTGCCAAATGAGTCTAAAAAATTCGCCAAATAATAATAATAATAACCCATTCAACCGATAACTTTAAGCGTTTATCCTACGTCACCTGTTTCACCTCATGAGCAGCCACTGATTCAGACTCAAGTGATATTAATACAGTCAAGTCCCTATCACAGGTGGTTGAAATTCTCAGAATAAGCCATTAAAGATCTAAACGAAAAAGTGATGAAATTCAACGCAAATTTTAATAAATATTTCATTAAAACCTCAGGCCATGAGTAAATGTATCGTGAAAAACTATATCTGTATAAAAGACAGAAATTGGATTCGTTACTGGAATTGGCTGCTCTCGAATTAAAATTCGGTATCCACTGTTTATTAAAAATAGTCAATATGTAGAGAACTTTTATTGTGTCCGTAAGTTTATCAAAAAATACATTCAGCCCAAAATGGTTATTTTAAAATAAATTATAACCCCGTCAATATTCTTTTCTCAATAAATAACATTTTGGAATCTCATCAAGAAGAACTCTTAAAAATAGAACTGAAACTACGAAGCACATAAAATGATTCTGGCATCGTATTTATTTTTCCAACAAGTTGTTTAACAAGACTATGTTGAAGTAATATTCCCTCTTCTGGTTTCAAATGCTTTAGTGATCCATCAATCTCCTGAGAATAAATACAACGGAGGTCCATTTAATCCTTTATTTCCAGACACGTTCGGAATTTACTTTTATGAGAAATTTTAAGTATTTGAACAGATTAATTCAAAACTAGATGTCTTGAATACTTTTGAAGTGGTCAATAACACATTGCAAACCTATTTGTTATGGACCTAAGATCCTAACTAACAGTCTCCGAAACTTCACATGTGTTTCGTTGTCAATATAACCCACTCAACAAAACAAAGTTTCTAAAAAGCCATGCCCAAATTAACATTTTTGAATTTGGTAAATGATACCTAAAATATATGGCAATGTATGAATCGTCATATTTATGCGAACAAGTGTTTTCAACATAGGAAAAATATAGAAAAGTGATCTTAGAAACCGACTTGCTGGTGAGTGTCTCTTTCCTCTCTGGAGAATCACATCCACCCAGATTATGAGAGAATGCAGGAAGCTCAATCACAGTTCTACTCCTCTTACACCCCCACCATTTTAAATTTTTAGAATGAACTTCAAAACAATTTAGAATGCATTTATCATTGTTTTGTATTCTGAATATTATTTAAACATTTTGTAGAAATGAACTTTAAAGAAAGATAAAAAAGGAATAAAAGTCTGACCCACCAAAATTTTTTATTTTTTTCATTTGGCCTTACTGTAGATACGTTTGCCCATCACTGATTTAGGATGGCATAAAAACGAACTATCCAATTTTTTACGCTCCAAACGACATCCTGAAGATGTCTGTATGTGCTGTTTTAGAAAAGAACACACAATTTGAAACCTACACATAAAGTGATCTTTCTTATAACCAACCCCTTCACAAAATACGAATCTTGTATCTCATCCGGAGTAGGAAACAACTCTGGTCAACGTGCAACATCCATAGATCTAAGAAAACTCTTCCAGTTCCAGATAGAAAAGGGGTTACACAAGGGGCGGCCGCTCGAAGTAAGAACGAATTACAGGTTTTTCTCCTGAAGGACCCACTACAAGAACGTGTGGGGGGAGAGGAGGTATGACCATTAGGCGGTCAGGTGGAAAATGACCGTTATTATACCAATGGCCTACTTCTGCCTACCTAGGCCAGCCCACTCGCAAAAGAGAAGGTGTTCGTTTTAACTTGAGTTTCAGAGGATTTAAAGCACGATAAGGGAAGGTGATGGAATTTTGAGATTCTTGCTGAATGATATATGAGTTTGTAATTGATGTGGGTAGGGGAAAGTCTGAAAGGGTGCGCAAAGTGGAGCTAATTCTAAGTCGTTCAAGTATTTACTTTGCGCGGAAATTTAAATCGAAGTTTCATTCCTGTGGGATCAGGAAGGGTCAAAGTGGCACCCATCAAAACAGTGATTGCTGACCTCTGGGGGGGGGGGGGGGGGGGACGTGTATGCTGAATATAGTGGCAACCTCTCATTTTTTTGGTTTAACCACAGTTTTTTTTTATCATGTTTGAAGGAACAGGTTATTTTCCTGTCACGGTCTTGGCAAGGAATCAATTCAATCTCGTTTTGACTTTCAGTGTTTCTTATTTCAAGTACTTACATTTTAATTCCTGGTTTATAAACGGCTCGTAAGTTCATTTGTGGAGCTCACGCACATACGGTTCGCGCAACTAGCGTTACAGAAGTTCGAGGGGGATAATCAAATGTTTCTAGAATGATTCTCTTTTATTTCACGTCCAGCAATAATCCCCCGATAGCCGAAGACACTTCTTGGAAATATGTTACATATTTATTCGATGTGTTATATATATGCGTTCATTATATATGTACAATGTCTGTATGGAACTTATATTATAGATGGTTTGGATCTGGTATCTTGAATTGAGAAGATGAAATATATTGTTCAGAGTATCATAACATAATCGATAGTTAGAGAAATACATATGTGCTTTCCCGCAACTGCACTTCATTGCATCAAACTAAGCGACTGTTGAATGCCGACGAGTCACTGCCATCACATGCAGCTTATCCAATGGAGATCCAATGAAGACACCCATCAAAATTCATTAGATGTTCACCTGAAACCCAGTTATCCCAATAAAATTAAATTGAAAGTTCATCGGAAATTATTTTATCTATGTGTATGTAGGGGGGGCTGAATAAATGTCTTCAAGTCAATTTCTATTATAACCAATAATTTACTAGAAACTGAATTGTTAATTGAAATCTGAATAAATGAGATTAGAACTTGAATGTGTTAATTTAAAGAATATGCGTATTTGTGATTGAATTATAGAAAAATGAAGGGTGATATTGATTAAGGATTTTTTTAGTTCTGGCCATGATTTCAAAGGCATACATTTCACTGAGGCGCTGATAAGATGAACTTGAACTCAATTACGTTGCAAAGCTATGAAATACCCTAACATAAGTATTGTATTAAAGAGTTTCGATTTCTCAATTTGCCGCTTATACAGATTCCTTAGGTTTAAATTATTGGCTTTTTTTACTTCGAAAATCTAGCGTAATTCAACTCATGACACAAGAAGACTAAATTGTGAATTGGAGAGTGAAAACATTGTTTTTCAATTATTAACCAAGTATTTATTCGCCAGTATTGCTTATGTCTAATCACAGTAGTCATCGGCCTTATCATTACCAATCCAATCTCTCTTAAAAAATGAATAGCAGAGAAGAATCTATTACTGTAGGTTCCAATTTCCAAACACAGATCAAAATTTATATCCTTGAATATTCTGATTATAAAGATCACGCCCACATGTTATAGTGGTCTTGATTCATATGCTTGCTTAAGTTTGTGGTTTAAGTAAATCTTGACAATCAGCAAGCAAAGTTTGATTATTTATGGTGTGTTGTCATACGTAT
Organism: Amaurobius ferox; assembly: GCA_951213105.1. NCBI lineage: Eukaryota > Metazoa > Arthropoda > Arachnida > Araneae > Amaurobiidae > Amaurobius > Amaurobius ferox. Next base: position 82,136,828 of record OX578147.1, on the reverse strand, counting down.
TGCTATAGCTAAACGGGGAAAAGTTCTAATTTTATAATCACTATTGGTTCGACAAATCAACACTTTCCATTGGCTCCCCATTGCATAAACAATTTACGATCATCACACGCTTTATTCAAGTATCAACTCTCCTTGGTCATATGTGCAAGTAATTCATATGGTCATACTACTTGCAAGACGTTTAGGAAATCAAAAACAATATAAAAATCATTAAATTATTTGTGATAACGATATTACATTTGAAATTCTGATATCTTTCAGCATATTTTACCTTGAAAAATTGATATAAAATCTCGTATACGATCACTCCCAGACCATTTACATTTCTTGCTTTCAATCAAATGTTTAACTGACTTTTGCATTCATGAAAACGGCAGGCAATTTAAACGCCGCTGTTCAAAGTAAAATCGATTTTTTTTTCTTCTTTCTTTAAATGAAAAGGACACTCTACCATTTCCTTAGAGCACTTAAAGACAAGAAAAATCGAAAAATTCTTTTCTTGGAGGAAAATGGTTGCGCCCGGAACGCCCAGTTCAGTAATCAGGCAGAAAAATACGGGTTTGCAAGAGGTTTAAGGCGTCATTGAGGATAGGTTGGGCATAGAGCTAGCTGCAGCCACCGCGTGCTTCCAAATTGCGCCATCGTAAACCTTTGGGTCCATTTTTAGAATAAGTTTGTTCTTGCACAGAGAAAACAAGTGGTCATTGTTATGGTGAATTTTTTTTAGCCTCTTTAATTTTCGTTCGCACAATTTTTTTTTTGAAACAGACGATTTCCTTTAAAATAATGGATATTTCCGAGATGTTCTCGTAAAGTTTAAATAAATGGAAAATGGCTGAAAAGAACGTTCAACTTACAAAATTTGCGTGAAATTACGAAGAAGTTCAATAGCACTTCAATTAAAGGACAAATATTATATTGTACATAACAAAAATCACAAAAAATCTGATATGGGCAGCACATGACTTTCCCTGCAGACTCAAATTCATCTTCTCTTTATTTCTTTAACAATTCCTTAAATTGAGTTTAATTGCACAAAATAACCCTGAATTAATTTAATTCAATATTTTTTTTATTAGCTGGAGTGGACACATCGATTTTTGCGGACCTTTTCGAAAAAAAAGGTAGGTTCTTTCATATCGAACCGTACCAAAATCTAATCAGCACCAGGGTCACCCACAAGGGACCAAGGGACTTACCTACCAAATTTTATGAAATTCGGTCAATTAGTTTTTCAGTTAGAGTGAATACATACGTTGCACAGATAGACAGACAACAGACGCCACGCTAAAAAAAAACTTTTTTCGTAATCTATATAGGTGTTAAAACGTGTAGATTTGTCGAAAACTCGAGTTGCGATTTTCGACATGATTCCAATACTTTCCCTATACATTACCATGTATTGCAGGGAAAGTAAAAGGGAAAAAAAATGGGACTCAAGTAAGAAAAAAAAAATATAGTTCTTTATATCGATTTCTTAACGCCCTTTATGAACAATTGAATATTAACTGCATAGAGCGAGCTATTCCCAAACGCAATTTCACGGTAAAAAAAAAAAAGAAATCTGATGTGGGCAGTATATGACTTTTCCTGAATAATGAAAATTACGTATGAGAGCCACGACACAACGTTTTCAAAGTTGAATTGTACATTTTCTGCATTTCCGTATGACAACCTGTAAAACTATTTAGAAGTATCCAATTAATTTCGACAACTGCGAAACTCTAAATTAACAATTAATATTGACAGCATCTGCAGTAAGAAATATAGAGTCCATATATTAAAATATTTTAATAGCGTTATTTTATCAATTTCCGTCAAATTTATTGCCAAGCCTTACAGATAAAAGGAGGGAAGAGCATTTCTTATACATAAATGACTATTGGCGAATTGTTGGGCGTCAAAATACAAAACTATTTATACCCAAAGTGTCTTTTCTCGTAAATGGAATGAACTACCCTTGAGAATGATGTTAATAAATTTTTTGCATAATGTTACATGTGAAAAGTGGATGTAATTCATAATATTTAATACTCTTAATTTTATGTAATATTTTTTATAAATTTATTTGAAAAGGGTGCAATATCTCGAGAACGGTTCATGCTAACGTTCTAAAGTTTGTCATTCGTTTTCTAATGAAAAATTACATAAGATATGATCATTTGGGTAATATTTTAGAAAGTTCTGATATTTTAATGAATTTTCAAAATTTTATTCAGGGAAAAAAAATAATTTTTTGGGGGAGGGGGGGGGAGGGGGCCCCCATCACTTTAAAAACGTTCGATTCGACTTCAGAGATACTTGAAACGCGCTCTTCCGTCGAAAACTCGAATTCGAATTTTCGATTCCGTCACAGTACTTTATATTATATGCATAGTGAAAGTAATATAATGTGTACTTATGTGATTTTTTCTATTCCATTTAATTTATTTAGGACATGCTGAGGAAAGGGGATCGAGACTTACATTTACTTCGATGAAAGTTATTTTAACTGTCGATGAAAGTTAAAATAAAGGAATAAATATGCTTAAATGTATTAATTAAGTATTTATTTTATACGTAATTTTTTATGACGAAGCAAATGAAACTAACTTACTCTGGGATTAACAGTTTTCGAAATCTTCCAATTTTTGGGAATTTCGAAGAGTTGGTGTCAATTTAAAGCAAGCAAATTCGCCAAATTAAAATACAAATTCGATACAGTTTCGAATAAGTATCTATTTAAAGTCCTATATTTAGTCCTTATATAGACCTCACACTCTTCCATTCCAAAAGATTCCAATAGACGCCAATTTGACGATATTTCGCCAAATTTGCCTCCACTCTCAAATAACACAGACTTTCAATTCATAACAATTGGTGCTTGTAAAAGTTGTTTTTCAACGGATATAGATTCAACGCCAGAAAAGACACATCCAGGAATTTGTAAGATTATACTTCCGAAGGTAATAAAGTAAAATAGGGATTTAAAACTTTCATATAAATACATACCACCAAAACCAAAATTAAAAAATTCCATTACCTCTAAAAATATGTATTTTGTACAAATCGGAAACCAAGACTATGCATACAATTAAGTTATTGTCCCACATTTTTATTTCGTTTAAAAAAAAAAGAATAAAAATAATAAATATTATAGTAAATAAGATTAACAGTATGATTAACAACTAATATTATTATTGATTAACAAAAATATTTAATGTGATACTTCTAATTATAACCACTCTAAAAGAAGTGGATTTCAATCTTTTTGCACTGTTTTTCACTCTTTAAGGAGATAAATGTAATCACTCCAAAAGGAGCGAATTTTTCCCCCTCTGGAGAAGTAGTGAATTTCATTCAAAAGAAGAAGTTGCCTTTTCATGGGCAGTGAAAATTAGCTCATTATGAGCGAAATTCACTCGTTTGAAATGAGAGTGTAAATTTTTGCCAAACGAAGTATCAATAACTCTTTCTTCAGAAGAAAAGTATTCGGTTGATGCATTGAAAATAAATATTATTGAAAATATTCACTACTTTTGGATAGTAACATTTTTTGTACTGTATATTGCACAAATTATCCACGTACTACCAGTAATCTTCTTGAGCACCCATGGCTGTGGAACCACTTTTTGCAGTCCGACATATTTCTTAATAGGATATTTTATGTATTTAAATTTAAATTTTCTGTTTGAAATTCATACATCTATGAATCTTACATATTAAAAGAATATGTCTGTCTGTGTCGTTTGCAGTGAAAAATCAAAGCTTCGGAGACAGATGTGAAATTTGGTATAGGAGTAAATGAAGTTCCAGGCTGTAGCACATCGTCGAGAATTTTTGAAATTCGAATTAGTTTAAAAATTATGACAGCTATGATAGCTTTGACTATATATAAAATTATAACAGCTATGACAACATTGACTGTATATAAAAATTATAACATCTGTGACAGTTTTGACTATATATAAAATTATAACAGCTATAACAGTTTTGACTATATATAAAAATTATAACAGCTATGATTTTATTATAACAGCTACGACAGCTTTGACTATATATAAAATTATAACAGCTATAACAGCATTGACTATATATAAAAATTATAACATCTGTGACAACTTTGACTATATATAAATTTATAAACAAGTATGACAGCTTTGACTATATATAAAAATTATAACAGCTATGACTATATATAAAAATTATAACAGCTATGGCAGTTTTGACTATATATAAAAATTATAACAGCTATGACTATATATAAAATTATAACAGCTATGACAGCATTGATTATATATAAAAATTATAACAGCTATGACGATATATAAAAATTATAACAGCTACGACAGCTTTGGCTATATATAAAAATTATAACAACTATGATAGCTTTGACTATATATAAAAATTATAACAGCTATGACAGCATTGATTATATATAAAAATTATAACAGCTATGGTAGCTTTGACTATATATAAAAATTATAACAGCTATGACTATACATAAAATTATAACAGCTATGACAGCATTGACTATATATAAAAATTATAACAGCTATGACTATATATAAAAATTATAACAGCTATGACAGCTTTAATTGTAACAGCTATAGTATGACAGCAGACGCGCGTGTGCAACAGTTGGAGGAAAATAAATTTAGTACAAGATTTGATTTGGCGAACAAATTTTGCATTTGGCGATAAGCTGGCGGAAGAAATAAATAAAAATAGTTCGATCCCCTGAATTTGTAATATCTATCGCCATCATAAATGAAAAGTTTGAAAATAAATTCGAATCGCCTTCGTTTTGCTGGAAAAATGTTCTTTTTTTTTTTTTTTACTGAGAGCGGGAAAAATAATGATAAAAATCGTTACAATTTAAGAGTAAAGTATACAGCAGACCACATTACCATTCTTTTTTTTTCCTCCCGCGACTGATCCATAATGGACACTTGTTTCGAAATTTCGGGGCGTGCAAAATGCGTGCCACGTGGTATAATTTACAGGTAGTAAGTAGAAAAGGCTAAAGTGGAGTTTCTTTCATTTCGGAAAAAAGTGACGCTGCTTTGTGTATACGCACAGATTGCATTTTTTCCTTCTGTTGATGATTTTCGGGCAATATGAAGTGGGTGGGGGGAGAAAATGGAGTTTTACAGGGAAATGTAAAGTATAATGAGAAATGAATGATGCTTGCTAAAGACAAGAGGAAATTAATGTAAAATTTAGGGACTTCTACCAGGGTGGCGGAAATAGTGGCGAACTGGTGTAAAATTTAACTTCTTTAATGTATTTATTTATTTAGTAAAGTTGAAGAGTATTGTCAAATTAGCAGGAATCGATCATAACACTGTTACATGAGGCACTTTTTTTGCCACAATATGGTTACTGGCGAATGTCTGTATTATTTAGGAAATGACATAATAAGCAACACTTACATGATCAGAAATCTAAAGTTAAGCCTGTTTAAAATGTCTTCCGTTACAGACAATATACATTTGAATTCCAGGAAGAATATTCCCGTGCACAATATTCCTGTGAAAGAATATTCCCGTCTATAATATCCCTGTGAAAGCATATTCTTGTGTACAATATTCCTGTGAAAAAACATGTGAAAGAACATTCCTGTGTACAATATTCCTGTGAAAGAATATTCCCGTGTACAATATTCCAAAGAAAGAATATTCCTGTGTACAATATTCCTGTGAGAGAATATTCCCGTGTGCAATATTCCTGTGAAAGAATTTTCCCGTGTACAGTATTCCTAAGACAGAATATTCTTGTGAAAGAATATTTCTGTGAAAAAAAAATCCTATGTACAATCCCGTGAAAGAATGTTCCTGTGAAAGAATATTCCTGTGTAAAATATTCCTGTAAAAACATATTTCTGTGTACATTATTCCTGTAAAAGAATATTCAGGTGTATACTATTCCTGTGAAATACTGTGTATAATACTATGTATAATACTAAAAATATGTGTATAATACTATGTATAATACCATAAATATGTGTATAACACTATATTCCCGTGAAAGAATATTTCTATGTACAATATTTCTGTAAAAGAATATTCCTGTGTACAATATTCCCGTGAAAGAATATTCCTGTGAACAATATTCCTGTGAAAGAATATTCCTATGTACAATATTCCTGTGAACAATATTCCCGTGAAAGAATAATTTTGTGTACAATATTCTTGTGTGACAAGCATTGCCGGTGTGCCATATTAGAAACTCTGATGCAACTTTCGAATATGTAGTTATTCCCTTTAGTACATGCGTTTCGTTTCGTTTGTTTTTTTCACTGTTGCTTCCTCCTCATTTGAAAATGCTCTATAACTTTGTTATTTGTCTTTTTCGTCTATCTCGCTTTGTTGCCGAGTTCTTTATCCTAGCTTTTAAAATTCTCCATTAGGGAGAGCTGCAATCACTTTTATTTGATCACATATGGTCACTTTACTATAGATAGAGCAAACATGTACATTCATGGACTTTACCATACAAAGTTATTAGGGTGCTTAAGGACTGACTTTCTTGAGAACTCTGTATGGAAGTTTAAAATTTATCTCAATCTGCCGCCACAGACTGAATAGGTCTGCACAACTTATGCAGTGACGTAACTAGGAATTTTAGGCACTAAAATGAACAAAATAGGCAGACAAAAAGGCACTGAAATAATTAAATTAGGCACTTGAAAGAGGCTCCAAAAACTGAAAAATATGCACTAAAAGTTTGATATACATACTAAATCTACGTAAACTCCTATAATAGCTCTAATACCATAAAAAATGTCAAAAATTTAAGCAGTTGGAATTTCTGCTTATGAGATCAGCATCAAGATGTTTATTTAATACTTGAAATGCGAAGTTATACTTACAAAAATAGTTAGAATGTAATTTTTTGCTGAGAGAAATTTAGCTTTTTTTTTTGCTGAGAGAAGTTTTTTAGTGAGAATGTAATTTTTTGATATCACCTGTTATACTAGGAATATGATTAAAATCTTTCACAATATCGGTTACAATTTGCAATGATTCCAACGACGAAATATTTATTTTTTAAAGTAATTTAATGAACTCGCGAAGTTAAAAAAAAAGATATGTTGAAATAAAAGTCAATTCATTCTGTACTTTGGAGCTGCCGAGCTCTGGCATTTTTAACAGATATAGCTTCTTTGTCCGAAAAACTATTAAGAATTTCAGAAATTTTATCAAAATTTAAGCAGTAGTAAATAACTGTTAATATCCATATTCCCCATTTTGTAACAACGTTTCCAAATAACAACATTTCTAAAAGGCTGAGGGAGAAGGTTTTTTTTTAGTCATGTTTTACCGAGTCCGAAAAGGCGAAGGACTTCGTAACTGAAGGACATTTTCTTCCAGATTTAAGGGGGGCTGGGGACACTACAGAAATATACCTTAAAACGCAGAAAAAATACAAGAAATTCCAAAACAGGCATTTATTGCAGAAAACTCCCCAAAAAGGCATTTTTCGGAATAACTTATAACAATAGGCAAAATAAAACAACAAATATGGCATCGAGCTTTACCTTAAGCAAAATATGTAAAAGAACCCCTAAAATTTTAGTTTTGCCACCCCTCGCCAAGTAAAAATATTTAAGAGAATGCTTTTATTTTTAAGGACTACTTCCATATGTGAAAAAAAAATTGAAATTTTTGTTATTTTCTTACATTTCTCCTCTTTATCCTTTACCCCCTTTCTTTCTGATTTAAATTTTTGTCATACACGGGTAATTGGATAAAACTTATTTTCAAATGTGTTAAAATAGTTTCAGAAATTATTCACTGCTTCCGTTTATATAAAAAAAAATTATTAGACCATTTACACTATGTGAAATGATCCGTGAGCAGCATCGGGCGCGGTTAGTACTTGGGTGGGTGACCACCTGGGAGCACAGCGTGCTGTTGGCACATTTCGGGCGCGGCAGCCCGGTGGTTTGCGCGCAGGATTTGCACGCTGCCACAACTGCCGTCGTGTTCATGCGGAGTACGATCACGTTAAACATGTGGGTCCGTAAGTCCTTCGGAGAGGTTGGTGGTAGGGGAAGGAGGGTACTGTCTCTGTGGATGCCTCCCCCACTGGGTACCGATCTAAATTGGGTGGCACTTCCCGGCCGTCCAAACGGTTACCTTACACCTTTCTGGTAGGTCAGACGGTCTGGGTCTCAACAACAACAACTCCGTGAAATGAAGGCATTTGTGAAGTGAAGACATCGTTAAACGCATGCACACTAGTTTAGCCTTATCCCGGTATTCGCCTTGCGTTTGATAGGGCCCCGAGTATATTTCAAACCTTGAGAAAAATTTTATTTATGTGTAGTGGATATTTTGCATAGCATTTTGTTTTCGCATTTTTCATAAAAATCAGTTCAATGAGTCATAAATAACTTAATACGTATAACTGTTATAACAACAATAAAACACTTTTATTTTTTAAATTTTTGAGGAAAAAATTCTATTCTTGGTGCTGCAAATATCCCAGCTCGTTTTGGACTCTTATGCTTCCCGGGCCCTTAAGTCTTGATTGTAGGCACGCCACTGAGCCTATGTAGAAATTTTATAACTTGTTTCCTAAGAAAATCGTCTGAATATTTTATTTGCAACTCGAATATTGAATCGTCTGCCACGTGCCTTTCTAACCAAGGTTCTGTAACCTACTCATCTCGTGTAAACAACCCCAACCTATTCAATTCCGAACCCTAAAATTCAGGTATGTGCGAGAGACACCGTCTGTACATCGAAGGTCGAACATTTTTTCCCATTCGAAGCCACCCGCCGAGACCTTCACGACTCAGTGGTCAAGTCCCCGTTTTCGGCTTGGAAATATACGGCGGACTTCCGTAGCCAAGGCTGGTATTGTGCCGTACCAATCTCGTACGGGCTACTTTTTTATTTCGGGGGGCCCTGGCCCCATTCGCACGCTGGACGCGGAGCCCGGCTCTTGAAAGGGAAACGGCGAAAGTGATGGCTTTCCGGAAGACGCTACTTGCGATTGAAAATGATGATAGCTATTAAAAATGTGTGTGTGTGTGTGTGTGGGGGGGGGGGGGGGGGGTTAATACTGACGTAACTAGAAGTAATGGTGCTTACAAGAAAGAAAGTTTTAGGGGGTGGGGTGTCAACAGAAAAAAATATAGTTCTTAATTATCTAAATATCATTTTGACGAACTGTAGTTTACTTATGATGAACTTACCTTTATTTAAAAAAAAAGGAAAATAAGACAAAATAAAAATATTTAAAAATAAATAAATAAATACTTTTTTATTATACAAGGGGCTCCGCCCCCTGCTCGCCAAACCACATAAATCGCTTTGCGAAACAAAAATTCAACTATGTAGGTACATGCCAACAAAAATTCAACTATATAGGTACATGCCAACAAAAATTCGAGGTCTTGCTATTTATAGTCAATTTAGGACGAGAACTCGCAGCTCAAATACTCTTCCTTTGACTTTGACATTAGATATTTTCTAAACTAAATTTTTAATCGAAAAATGGTTTGTATATGTTCCCCTAATATTTCTCCAAAAATGTACCGAATTTCCTATTTTTGTATGCAATAGATTTCGCGGTACGTGATAGAGAAACATGAGGAGCGCGAAATTTGTCAAACAGCGGCGACGTACACTACTTTTTTTTTTTTTTAATATAGAGAGAAAATTTTTAAATGTGTAGTTAGAAAGTGCAAGACTAATTTTTGAATATTGTATTACAGAAAGTTGATTATGTGTTTTTATGTGTGAAAAACATGATTTATGATTTTTATTAGGCCATCATGCTCCATAGTTCATAGAACATTTATGACAGGTTCTACCACAAAATGTCATGGCAACTTTCAGACTCATTTTAAGACTTTAAAATTAAAGATAACCAAAATTAGGTTTAAAAGTCATTTAATAAAATCTACTTTTCTCGACGTACAAAAGTTACAGTCAAAGTGAATTTTTTTTTTTTTTTTCACTTCGCCACTAATGAAAGGCATATTGATACCCGAAAGCGCTTTGGCCGTGTAACTTTTGTTGTACGTCGTGAAAAGTAGATTTTAATAAAATCTACTTTTCGCGACGTCATTTAAGTCATTTAATAAATGACTTTTAAACCTAATTTTGGTTGTCTTTAATTATAAAGTTTAATTAAATTTGACCTGTATCCATTCTATTATCATTTCTGTTATCACTTTATATATTAGTATACATCGATCATTTTGCAGTTATTAAAAGTACTTAAATAAGTATGGTAACGTCTAAAATATATAAAATATTTTCAAAGACTACTAGATCTGTAACCTGTATTTAAAAAACTACCTTGGCGTATGTTGGAGTCCTTGAAGTATGTATTTGAAAGACGCCAAGTGTTCTTGTTTGGCGAGCGCCAAGCAGAGGGTTGCCAGTTTTAAAATTGAAATTGTAGAGATGGAATAAAAACTTTGTATAGCGTTAGGACACACGAGAAAATGGCTCGTTGTTCTCATTATTTCATTTCGATAAATTGTAATAAAGGTAAGGATCAGTATTGCAGTATTCTTTTATAGACATACAGTCCACTACTCATATAGAAACACTCAATTTGGTTATGTTTGATTCATCCTTCAATGTACAAGAAATTTTTACAAGTGCAATAGCGCTTTCAGAAATCATAATATCCATCATCAGTGATAATGTTAAGGAATTGACAGACATGAGCTTCATACAATCCGAAATCGTTGATGGACATTATGATGTCTGAAAGCACTATATGGCACATTAAAATGTAAAGATTTCTTGTACTTCAAGATGGTGTTTTTAGATACAGTTTACAAATCTTGTAGTTTTTGAAAATATTATTAAAAATCTGATGTGGGCAGCACATGACTTACTTTCCTTATATAATGCAATTAATTTACTACTTTTACAGTAAAAAAAATGGATTATTTTTATAGTAGTTATTTATATTCTTTCCAAGATATTGAATTTTCGTCAATAAATCGTCTTTTTCATGTCGTCATTATCAATGAGTCGTCATTGATTTAGCGCCATTTTTATCCATTTGGCGAGTTTTTCGCTTTTAGCAACATTTAAAAAAGTCTCCAAGTTGGCGACATTCCACCAAATTCGTTGCCAAAATCCCGCCAAGCGTTATGAACAAAGAAATAAGTTATTCTTACAGCAGATAAATGACTATTGGCGTTCAAATACAAAAGTATTACTCAAAGTATCTTTTTTCATGAATAGAACGAGCTAGATCCGCGAGAATAATGTCACCAAATTTATCGCATGGTATTACATATGAAAAGTGAACATGTTTCTCAATAGGAAATATATTTTTTTTTATTTTATATGACTTTTTGATAATTTTTTGAAAAATGTGCAATATCTCGAGAACGGTTTATGCTAGCGTTCTAAAATTTATGTCAATCATTTTCTAATGAAAAATTACATAAGAAATGTCTATTTGCGTAACTTTATTAGCGGTTTTGACTTTTTGACGATTTTTTCAAAATTTCACTCGAAAATTTAGGGGGGTTCTAAACATTCGATTACGTATAAAAACAATAGGCTTCCAGTGTTTACGGATTGTGATTTATGTACCAAATTTCGTTCGAATCGGTCCATTCGTTCGTCAGTTATCGTCTCCACAGACTCACTGACACACACACACACATACTTTCACACACACACATACTTTCACACACACATATACTTTCCCCGGCCGTCCAAATAGTTGCTCTTAGTCCTATGGACGAGTCGGACGGTCTGGGTCTTCAACACACATATACTTTCACACACACACACATACATATTTTCACACATACACACATACTTTCACACACACACACACACATACTTTCACACTCACACATACTTTCACACACACACACACACATCACTGCAAAAATGTTTGATTCGTGATCAGGGATGCTTGAAACTTGCTCTCCCATCGAAAACTCGAATCATAATTTTCGACCCCGTCACAATACTTTCCTTATACATTATGTATATAAGGAAAGTAAAAATATTCCAGAAAGCAACCATTTTCAAAATTATTACTACCTGAATATTTCTATTTTCTTTCTTTTTCATTAGCAATAAAATAGAATTGTGATTGAAGTGCATTTTCCTTAATGCGCGATTAAAGTGCATATTTATGCATTACAAATATATTTTAGCAAATACGTTTTTAACGACCAGCGCTATTATTCATTATTTCAAGGTCCTGCTATTTGCAGATAAATACACATTGTTGGATATACATTCGGACCGGAAATTAAAAATAATGTCCATTAAATAAATGAGGGTGTCTGCTACTTGGAAACGCCCGTTATAAGGAGGCTTTACTGAAAAAGTTTTTTAAATCAACAGTCTACACCAGTGTCTACTACTAAGTATAATTTTAACACTGGAACAGAATGGGTCTCTGGAAATAGTTATGAGCCCTAAAACAACTTCCTTGACGACGTCACTGACTAGAGGTGCAGATGGTTGTTAAATTATGTAAAATAGCATTCAATCAAGAATATGTTCAATGAAATTAAGCCTCTAAACTCGAATGGGACTTCTATAAAAAAAAAAAAAACATATTTTAGTCGTTGGGTTACTGAAGAACCAGTTAGACCAAAATTCACTATCACAAAAACATATAGTAAATGGAAAGAGAACTCATAATGAGTTGTTTCTTCAGAAAGCACAAACTCAAACTCACTAATACTTTAGTTATAAGAAAGATAAGTCGTAAAATCGGATTCGATGAAAACCTATGATAAAAAAAATTATCTATAAAATATGTGCTCAGTGTATGTACATAGGATGTTTCAAAAAGATTGCACGATTAAATATATCTTGAACGATTAGTCGTAGATCCATGGTCTCCATTTAAGAAATGATTCAAATAGGACATACTTTCAGACTATGTCAATTTTCGTCACCTGACGCATTTTAATTGGAAAAAAAAAAAAAAATTAAATTTTATATATGTGCCCTCTATAAAAGAAAGTTCCAATTAGTAAATCGTTCCTTATTTAGATGGTCTCGTGACACATTTTAGTAAAAGAAAAGGAGGCACAAAATATAATTTTATATACGTGCTCTCTACAAAGGAAGTTCCAATTAGTAAATCGTTCCTTATTTACATGGTCACGTGACATATTTTAGTAAAAAAAGAGGTACAAAATTTAATTTTATATACGTGCTCTCTACAAAGGAAGTTCCAATTAGTAAATCGTTAATTATTTACATGGTCACGTGACATATTTTAGTAAAAAAGAAAAAAAGAGAGAGAGAGAGAGAACAAAATTAAATTTTATATACGTGCCCTCTACAAAGGAAGCGCCAATTAGTAAATCGTTCCTTATTTAGATGGTCACGTGATACATTTTAATTAAAAAATAGGAAAAAAGTACAAAATTTAATTTTATATACGTACTCTTTACAAAGGAAGTTCCAATTAGTAAATCGTTCCTTATTTATTTAAAGATCTTTTGAAAAAAAAAAATCCTGTTCTCTAATATGTTCTCTTTTTTTCAAAACAATAGTATAGCAAAATTTTTGCAATCTTTAAACAATCCTTTAAAGTATAAATATCCTCTTGGTATGTATTTTGAAATTTTAATCTACACTTTTTCCTGAGAAATATGTTCAAAGAAAAACTTTTTGTCAAAACAACTTTATGGCAAAATTTTTGCAACATATGAACAATCCTTTAAAGTACAAATATCCTCTTGGAATGTCTTTTAAAATTTTAATCTACACTTTTTAAATTTTCGATTAAGCACAGCCATCCTCTAAATTGATTTTTCAATATCTTTTTCGTTCGAATTAAAGAGTTAAATTTTTTTTTAATTATCAACAAACTGGTAGCGAGCCATATTGTGGTAGCAAGTCATTTTCCTCCCATTACGGTGACATTGCAAAGAAAGTACATTTACAGGCAAAGTAGCGATGCTGTACATTAACAAAATTCAAAGATTTTTCTATTTTTAACTCGTCAAAAATTCAGATCAAACACTTTTACAGTTATATATGCTCAAGAATTTACTTCTTACCTACCTTACAGAAACTATCTGCATAATAATTCTCTAACATGTTTGTGTCTATCTAGACACCTGGACATATTGCTATCAAGGCTGTAGCCAGAGACGAAATTGAATAGGGGCTGGAGGAAAATTCAAGAGGGGGGGGGGGCTCAACAGTCTTAAAGGAGGGGCTCACCAAAAATACAATTAATCATTAGCATTTATAAACCATAACTGTTACTATTATATATATCAACGCATATAAATTATTAACAAATAATTGCATATTTATATTTACAAGCTAAAAGCTCATTATTAATATTCATATAGCTACTGTAGCATTACTATACATTAATATTAATATATAATGATTACAATTGATTTTATTGTAAGCATTAACTACTAATAAAGCTGTTAATAATTTGTAAAAAACATTCTGAAAGTTAATACAAGTTAATGCTTAAAATTAACTCTTACCTACTTATCAGTTGATTTTAACTCTATAGAGTATAACAGTGAACCTCACAATAATACAAAAGTATCCTAAATACTATTGTCATAATTTTTAAGTATTTTAAAATTAAATATGTAAATAAATTGATCATTAGTATAATAACAAATTCAGTTAAATTAAAAAAATCTTTAAAACAATAATTTATAAAAAAAAATCTTAAAGAAATGTTTTATGCAAAATTTGAATGGCATTTTATATGAAATTTCATATCACTACTAAACATTTAATGTTTTTTATCAGGGAAGCTGAGTATACCTCTTGGAGGGTCTTATTCCCCTCTGACCCATACCTGCCTACGGCCGTTTGCTTAATTTAATGCACTTGCTTATATTTGCATATATTTCAATAATGTCATTTGAATAAAATTAATTTTTTTCAAAGTTTTAAGTTTTCAAATATAATAAATTAATGTAGTATTGTGATAATTTTTTAAATATTACCGAGGAATGTATCGCATTTTAGAGATGTTTAAATGAAATTGCATTGAAGTTGGAAAGTGTTTCATAATCAATGCTTTATGCATGATTGATCTTTCTTGTTTTATTCGTTGCTGGTCCCTTGTAATCATAAGAAAAATACCTACTGGTTTGTCACAATACACTTGTTAAGTTTCTGGTTAAATTAATGTTCCTAAATATACAGGCTGACGCAGCAGCGGCCATCTTTGCACCCATTTGAAGCGATGGCTGTACATGGCGAAAAGATTGGTGAAATTTTTTGAAAGCAGGAGCACTTATTTTACTGCTACTTGAGTTTCGAATATCAGCCATGTAACATGCGAGCGTCAGTGAAATAACACAGGCAGACGATAACTGACTGGACAGTCTAGAGTGAAAATGGCGGTTGCGTCAGCTTGTATATTTAGGAGCCTTAGGTTAAATATTTGCGATTTTGTATCTTTCTAATATAGAATATTGAAATTTCCAAAATACAGTTCAGGGTAAATATTTCCTGAAATACGCAGTTTAATTTTACAAAAAAATATCCAAGCAATGAGTTTGGATCCAGGAAATGTTTAAATATAAGTTCTATCCTCCTACACCTTTATTAGGAACAATAGGAATTAAAATGTCGGTTTTGACGGTCTGTAATGACAGTTTATGATTAAAAAATTGCACAACCGATTTATATACTTGTTCAACTGGTTTATTAACCCTAATCGAGTACAGAGCACATTTATGGATGAAATATTTCAGATTTTGCACTGCATTAATTTTATTTCGGTATTGTCCCGGGCAATGCGAAGTATTTTTGCTGGCAAATTATAAACGAATATGAATATTCGATTAAATTAATTTGTTTTTTGTTTTATATATTATTTTTAAATATGGCCGAAAGCGCTTGTTGATTTGGCTAGGCTTATGGAAAACACACAATTTTTAAACATTACATTTAAGGAGTTAATATTAAAGATCTTTTTTACCAAACACTTGGTAGTCTTCGATACATATTTTAAAGCATTTAATTTAATTTAGAAATAAAATGGCTACATAAATATTTTTTACTTATACTTTATATACGATTACTTTTTTTTATTTAAAATCTTGATATTTAAATCTACATTTACTTTAATTTAATTTAGGAATAAAATGGTTACATAAATATTTTTACTTATACTTTATATACAATCATTTTTTTTTAATTCAAAATCTTAATATTTAAATCTACTTTTAATTTAATTTATTTAATTTAGGAATGGTTACATAAATATTTTTGACTTATATTTTATATGCGATCATTTTTTTTTATTTAAAATCTTTTTATATATTATATAAAGTTTTATATATTTAAACTTTATATATTATGTAAAGTTTTATATATTTAAATGTGTCAAATTGGACTGTCCAGCTTCTATACGGGGTAACAGCTATTCCAATACAATTCATGCACATCCTCTACTGAAAAAAAAAATAAAGAAATAAAGAAAAGAAACCCGTACGACAGTTGACAAAACATCCCCATTCATTTCCACAGCTGGACATACGGAGCGGGGAAAAAATAAAACCAAAACTGTTACCAACTCACCTCCCCCACAGATTTTTTCGGTTTTTTGGGGACAACAATGATTCCCGTTGCCACCGCAGGGCGGGGCGGAATCATTTTTCGGATGCGGAATATTCGCGGTATGCTTCGATGCAAGTGCGTCTACGGCAACAGGTGAAAAAGCACTTGTCAGGGCGACGGAGTTTCAAGGACGGGCACTCAGCGGGAGACGACGGCAATTTTGCATCACCGCGAAAGAGGCTTTTCTGAATGAAATAGAGGAAATATGTAACGTTTGTTGGATAGGTTTGGGGTTTTATATTTAAGGTCTAAAAGTGTGAGCCCGTCATATGACTGGTTGCATAAAGTTGCAAAATACTACCTCCCATCCGCTCTCCTGCAGCACTTGTACTCTTAATATCCGCACACACACGTGAGGCACGTACTTCTAATCATCAACATTGGGCAATATCTCGCGATTCGAAGCTAAAGCGGGACAGAGCATCTAGCTACATCGACAAGTAAAATATGCTTTGCACAAAGGATAAGGAAAGCTAGAGCAACGTGAATAAGCACAAATTACAAAATAATGCATCATACAGCTGTTTCGAGGATATATCGTATCTCCTTCATCAGTGCAAGAGAACCAACAAACCCGAAGACCAAAAGAGGAATGAATGGGCGTGGGAGGAAGAAGCAAGGGGATTATAGAGCCAAGACCTGGATTCGAGACAGGTAATAAGAAAACAGCATGAAGAACAAACAGTCCAGTCAATCAGAAACGAGAAGTAACAACACAAACTGCGTTAATCTATTTTTCATCTTGTTGGGTCTTATTTATTCTTGTTTGGACTTGATTTGTCTTGTCAGGATATTTCTATCGTGTTTTGGCGCACGCTAATCTTATGTTGTTACTTATCGTTTATGATTGGCTGGAGATGTTTTTCATGCCGCTTTCTGATTGGCTCTCTCGTAATCCAAGTCTTGGGTATATATAATCCCTCTGCTTCTTCTTTCGGCACCCATTCCACTTTCGGATTTCAGGTTTGTTGGTTCTCTTGCACTGACGAAGGGAAATCCGACATATCCCCGAAACAGCTGCAGACCGCATTATTTTGTTATTCGTGCTTATTCACGTTGCTCTAGTTTTCCTCATCTAGTTACATGTTTAATAACTGAAACGTTTTATTTCGCGAAGGTAATAAAAAGAATTCATACACAATATTAAACACAAAATGCTAAATAATTAATGTTGACAGCCAGTAACTACTTTTGTGCAAGTTATGCCAAACAAATATAAATTTCCGCTAAGCACGCGAATATTTTTAAATTAATTTTTCTCCGTAGACTCCGCATTATCTGACATTTGGCCCCAGTTATCTCAGCGCTTAGATAGAATTTTTAAGTTCGGGTTTCTTTAAGTTCTGAAACATGATTAGATCAAGCTATGTACAAAATTTTATTCGAATCGGTGGAGTTTTATTATGCCAATGAAACTTGCGCACACAATCAAACTTGGCTCGGTATTCCAATTATTATTTTTTATATTACTCTCTATCGAAACATACATACTGTATTTATACTATCCTCTAATAAAACACAATAAATTTACGACCTACACCCTCTAACAAAACGTGCCTGCCAAACAAACAGTACGATTAGTATTCAAACTCACCATATTTTGAATTAAGAATATTGAATTAATAATTCCCACAAGGCTGCAGGAAATATCAAAGAAACGAACAGTGCATATTTGCTAAGATATTCTTCTTCTTGGACCCTGACCGTCCGATCTACCAGAAAAGTGTAAGGTAACTGTTTGGACGGCCAGGAAGTGCCACCCAATTTAGCAGGAACTCAGTGGGGGGAGGCATCCACAGGGACCGTACCCTCCTTCCCCTACCACCAACCTCTCGGGAGGGCTTACGGACCCACATGTTTAACGTGATCGTACTCCGCGTGAACACGACGGCAGTTGTGGCAGTGGCGGGAATCGAACCCGGATCTACTGAGTGCAAATACCGCGCGCTAACCACTGGGCTACCGAAACCCAGACACAGTACTGTGTAAATCTTATATCATTTTCCAAAATTGATCTTGGGTAAAATTGTCAAATGGAAATGAGGGTGTAGGCGGATGAAATAGTTTCAACAGTTTTGAATAATATCAATGTTAGAAGATTTAACATGATCGTATTTAATCGTATATCATGTCTAACATGATCGTATATCATGTCTAACATGATCGTATATCATGTTTAACATGATCGTACTCCTCGTGAACACGGCGGTAGTTTTGGCAGTGGCTAGAATCGAACCCGGGCCGACTGAGTGCAATTCCCGTGCGCTAACTACTGGGCTGTCGCGCCCCTTGCTAAGATATTGAATTTTCGTCAATTCTGCGATGTTTTTGCCGAAGTGGCGACATTTTGTCACTTTGGTAACATTTCCCAAAAGTCGTCAAATTTGGCGCCAAGTGAAATAGATCGTCAGACTATTGAAACATAATTACTGTATTTCGAATCAAAAATTTTAAATTAACATTTCTCACAGAGCGACAGAGATTAATAAAAAAATTAAATTCGATTTTACGAGATATTGAATTTTCTTCAATTTTCGCAAATTTGGAGATATTTTCGACAAGGTGCCAACTTTTTCAATTTGGCGATATTTAAAAACAAAAAGTCGCTAAGGTAGCTGAAAGTGCCGTCAAGCGTTTAAGACAGATAGGTAAGGTAGATCTGAATGTTTATATATAGTATGCATTGATGAAAATAATACATATACACAAATACGGATTTTATGTGTAAATTAAAATTGCGCGACACTGAATAAACAAATTGCAAAAAATGTAATCACCAAACTGACTAATCAACTTGATCAGCGAAAAGGTTACGTACATCGGTAGAACACAGAGGAATAACGAAAAGAATGGAGATAATAAGCTACAAACAACTCTTTTCATTTAAAATTCTCTGAATTGCCATTTAAATTATATAAGCCTGAATATTATCGAGAAACAAAAATTATGAGGGGGTGGGGGAAAACAAGTACTTCAATGTCCTTCCCTACACAGTAGTGGTACATGGGAAAAAAGAAAATTAATTTTAATCATACGCGAAGTTGAATCAAATTGATGGTGTAGACATTCAATTCTCTTCCGCAAGGAATAATAAATATATGCAATAATTGCAAGATAACTTGCTATACCTAACCGACAAATTCAGTCATACCATGTTATGTCTTCAAATTTCTTCAAAAAAGATTGAGTCTTGAAACACTGATTTGATGCCGACTACGTGGTATGATTGAATTTATTACCACTGATCGGATTCTGAAGATCAGCGGCAATAAATTCACCTACCTGTTGTCAAAGGCCGTAAGCCCTTTGACAGCAGATAGGTCTAGCAGTTCGCTGATTTTTTATAAGGATTTTTATATTGTCGACTCTAGGAGTCTATATTGTCGATTCTGGGAGTCACTTTATATTGTCGATTCTGGGAGTCACTTTATATTGTCGATTCTGGGAGTCACTTTATATTGTCGATTCTGGGAGTCACTTTATATTGTCGATTTTGGGAGTGACTTTATGTTATCGATTCTAGGAGTCACTTTATGTTGTTGACTCTAGGAGTCTATGTTGTCTATTTTGGGAGTCACTTTATGTTGTCGATTCTGGGAGTCACTTTATGTTGTCGATTCTGGGAGTCACTTTATGTTGTCGATTTTGGGAGTCACTTTATGTTGTCGATTCTAGAGGTCTTTATATTGTCGACTCTGGGAATCTCTTTATGTTGTTGACTCTAGAAGCATCTCGTTAATAAATTTCTTGATCCCCAAAACTTTGTTTCGTAAAGGAAAATAGCAGGCTTTTACTTTCCTTTCCAATAAGAAAACCCCATGTAATTTTTTACAGTGTAGATAGACTATGTATATAAATTTGAAATGAAAAGATTCTAAAGCTTTTACAGTCTAGAACAGGGGTTTATAAAATGTGGGGTGCGACCCAAAAATGGGTCAACGAGGCTTTT
This sequence comes from Amaurobius ferox, assembly GCA_951213105.1. NCBI lineage: Eukaryota > Metazoa > Arthropoda > Arachnida > Araneae > Amaurobiidae > Amaurobius > Amaurobius ferox. The sequence continues at coordinate 82,116,320 of OX578147.1, read as the reverse complement.
AGGATGGGTCGCCACAGCAGCTATAGAAAAACAAAAAGCAAACTACGCGAATGTAGGTATTGTCCGGGCGAGATTCTTGGATCCCGTAGTTAAATCCAAGAGTTGACTTTGGATCACGCAAAAAAAAAAAAAAAAAAAAAAAAAAACTTTTCCCTGGTCTAGAAGATCTTGGCCCTACAATAGTTGTTGATGACCGTGCGTTGGAAAATGCAGACTCGCATCAAAAGCCGCAACATTACAGAAAATGTAAATATTATCCAGATAGGATTGTTTACCAAACCGGTGCATCCCAGTCCCGGTTTCGATCGATTAAACATCACGGTTGCAATCTTAGTCAAAGGTTATCGATAACATTGTTTTCCGAGATATAAACTCTGATACCCTGAGAGAGGTACGGTACAGGTATGGACACTTTGCCCGGCAATTTGATACACAGGCATTTTATAACACGCACAACTTGTACCTTAAAACAGATGGGAGAAAGTGAGTATTATAATGCGAGGAGGAAAATGAATTTATCTGGCGAGAAGTAATCTGTACAAAAAATTTTAGTGGTGGATTTCTTCATTGTTGGTACCGAAATAAAACAAAGGATATAAATAATGAATGTGATTGATAAGATGGTGTTTATATATAATGACTTCAACCCGTCAAATGTATAGAGCCGGGCTGAAAAAAATTTTTTTTTTAATTTTAATTACTATAATTTTTTTTGTAGACATCGTGTTTGTAGGGTCATGAGTTGTGTGGATAATAACAAATAACTCTTCCATAAAAAAAGCTTTATGCAGACGATTTTTATCGAAACTTTATTTGAAGAAAATGATGTTGATTAGTAGCGGAATTAAATTAAATGTGTATTTTATGCTGCAGACGATGTTAATTCAATTTATTCTATTTCGATAATAAAGAAATTGATTTAAAAATACGTTTAATAAATTAATGGTATTGTGTTCAGGTATTGTTATGTCAGTTATGTCCATGGAATATAAGATTGTAATTTTGAAAAAAGGTGTTTATAATTCCGAATGTGTTCAAATGGTTATTGTAACTGTGTAAAAAATGGTATGGAAATAGCTTTAGCTACCTTTTTAGTGTCTTCATTTTGTTTGCGAAACTACACATTTTTGTACATTGGTTTACAAACGGGACCAAGGTATTTTATTCTTTAGATTTATAGTAGTGGATAAATTTGTAGAGCAAGAGCAGATGTTCTTACACTTTTTAACTTTTATAGAGGAATTACAGGATGTTTTACAGTGTACAGAAAGTTACGGTTACAGCCAAATGTGAGCCTTATTTTGTTGTATCCTAGTCTTACATATTACACTTTGAACACCAAACTCAAAGTGCACGTAGTTTACGAAGAAACTCTTGATTCTCTAAACTCGTCTAATAGCAAGCAACAAAACCATTCTCGATACTATTCAAAGATCAAGTTCGCAATTCTCACTTATTATTTTCACACCTTGTGGCTACTGTAATCCAATTTCGAATATCCTCATCCGAGCAAATGCTTCACGGGTCACGGGCTGCGAAGGCGAAGGGCCTAACCAAACGTTGCATCCGCGCCTCATTCAACACCTTCAGGCCTCCGTAGATTTTAGGGTCAGGTCTATTACACTGGAGGAACTCGGGACATGTATATGAGGGTAGGAAAACAGGGCCGTTGCCAAAAACGAAATCCAAAACGAGATGGAGTGAAATTCAAGGAACTCAAAAGTTTTGAGGGATGGGGCACACTAGGAAAGAAAAGGCACTAAAATATTAAATTTTGGTCTTTAAATTTGGTCTTTTAATCGCCATTCACAGCTTAGTCTGTTGTAGCCAATCCTGTTCTATTTAATGTTTTGCCTAAATATGTCGCCAATTTTGGAATTTCGAATTGGCGATATTGCCAGTTCTGCTATAGAACTTAATGTTTTCGAGCCAAAAGCCATCCCCACCTTTTGAATTTGGAAGATGACAATATCGCCAGTTCTGATGAGAACTTAATGTTTCCTGCCAATTAGTCACCATTTATTTTTAAGTTATTTTTGAATAACTCGAACGTATAAGGTATCTGTTTGGACAGCCGGGTCAGTACCACCCAATTTAGACCGGAACCCAGTGGGGGCGATATTCACAGAAACCGTACCCTCCTTTCCCTACCACTAACTTTTCAGAAGGACTTACAGACCCACATATTTAATGTGCCCGTAATCCATTAACACGGGGACTGTTTGGGCAGAGCCGGGAATCGAACTCGGGTTCAAGTGTAAGCTTCGTGTTCTAATCACTGGGCTGTTCCACCCTGGCTGACATCATGAATCAACATTCATTAAAATTGGTTCAGTAGTTAAGACTGTAGGTTCATCAATATTGAAGAAAATTTCGGTCTACATTGGGTGTCACTTCCCGGCCGTCCAAACAGATACCTTACACCTTTGGGTAGGTCGGACGGTTTGGGTCGAAGAAGATTATTGAAGGAAGGGGGGGGGGGAGGCCAAGAAGAAAATCGTAAAATGTTCTATTTTATCAAAGTTATCTTTTCCTGAGTTCTACAGCACGTAATATTTTTGATATGAATAATATGTGCGCTTGGCGGAATTGGAGAGTTACGAAAAATGTAAGTCTAAAACGTCTAAAATGTTTACATTTACGAAAAATGTATAAACACTTTAGATGCTCATACCTCCGAATCTAATAGATAAAAATGTAAATAATTTTTCTTGTTTTGTCGGAAATATGGTGCAGATTATGAATATTTAAAACTAACTTCAATATTTTAAAACCTTTTTTTTTTTTAAAACTTAATGTATCTATCGGCCCGAGCGAGTATTTTTTTTTTTCATTTATCTTACTTTCATTCGAAATATCATTGAAACTATACAAAAATATGTATTAAGAAATCTAGTTTCTAGATCTGTATGAATTTTTTTTTTAAAAGAACGTCCCTACAATTTGCGAGTAATCGTCTTCTCAATTTAAAGAAGATTGCAAATTTTTCGCTTTTCAAGTTTGTAAATGCTTATATTTCAAAAACTAAAAGTGCTAAATCTGAACAATAAGCAAGAATTTGTAGCTCTTTGAAAGCCCTATAAGTGCATGTAATTAAATTTCGGATAGTTTTTATTTATTTTTTTCTGCGAAAAAAAAATTAAAAAATATCTATCCGAGCGAGTTTTCTTTAAATTTTCTTTACTTTCACGGGAAATATCTTGAGAAACTATAAAAAAATAGATATAAATAGTAAGTGGCAAAAACATGTATTACGAAACCTAGTTTCTAGGCATTTTTTTTAAAAAAGCTCTTATAGTTTTCGAGTAATCGTCTTGTCAGGTTGAAGAAGATTGAAAATTTTTCGTTTTCCTAGTTTGTAATCTCAAAACTGAAAGTGACTTTGAACAGTAAGCAAACATTTTTAGCTCTTTGAAAGTTCTACAAGTGCATATAATTGGATTTGGGATAGAGTTCTTAGTTTTCGAAGTATAGCTGTTATAATTTCGATATTTTAGTATTTTAACCTGATTTTTCCAACGGGTGGGGAAGCTGTAATATTTAAAATGTCAGTTCAATGTGTTTACTTTTGGCTTTTTGTGAAATATTGGTGTTTAAGCACGAAATATTTTGATTTGTTCTAAAAAAATTAGGAAGTGAAATATACTTAGGGATTCTAAAGATGTTTACAGATTGATGAGGTGAATAGAATAAGTGCAAATATATGTATTCAAGTACGTTTTCATGTGCTACCCGGCAAGTTTAACTTGAATGTAAAATCTGGTCAGATATATTGTATAAGTTTAATTTATATACCACCAAGTTAGTAAAATACTGTAATCTTTTGACTTGAAGTCTATGGTGGGAATATCCCGATGAAATCAGGGTGAAAACTAAAAGTGCTACCTTGCTATAAACAGATGACGAGTAAATTGCAGCACTTTGAAAGCCTGTCAACGAAACAATTAAGTCTGAAAATTTTTTATAAACTTAATGTGGAATTTTATTTTACAAAATGTTACTAAATAAATTCACTTTACAAATCAATTTTCAAGAACCCTCTCCTAGAACATTATTTTCATCTTAAAATTTCATTATTAGTTTTAACGTCATTAAACTAAAATAAACTTTGTTAACTCCACGGGGTTATGGCGCCAGCGAGTTTGCTACGGTCAGAATTTTCAAGGGTAGCGAACAGGCTGGTGACAGAAGGCGGCTAGTACTACATAAAAAATATAAAGTCTATAGCTAACCTGAGGGCTGAGATGCAGGCCGCTGAAAATCGAATACTGTTACGTCACGTATAATATACACATATGCCAGATGCATATTAGGTAAAGATGGCTTGGCAGGGCACAACAGTCATGTTTATCAAATTTTGTGGCAGTGGCGTAGTCAGAGAGACTAGGATTTACAAAGGGTAAAGGCGGGGGCACATTTGAGCCCCATCTGCCACAGGTGTGGCACTTCTTCCTCCTCCAAGGAGAAATTCTGAGATTTAGCCTTTTGAACGGGTATTTTAGAGCATGTGAACAAAATTCTAAGCTAATTATAACAGTTTCAAGAACTTTAAAAAAAAAAGTTTGTTCAAAAAGTAGCAAAAATGTAATTTTTTTTTATAGAAAATCAACCTAAAAAATAAATATTGTAGAGCGATAAGAAGGCTAGAGCCCCCCCCCCCCCCCTTTTCGTTCATGTATGGGCGCCCTTTGAACTCGGATATGTGGTATCTAACACCTGTTTGATAGTACTCGCAAGACATCATGGATACACTGTAAAACATTCTGCTACCTTAGCTCATTTTTTTTCAGCTCCTTTGTTGATCATTTCGGCAAACTATCAGAAAAGTGGCAATGACAGGCGTTCATGAAAATCTCACCTTCATTTCTGAAATATTCAGTTAATTATCGTCTGCAGAAGCGTAATAATTACAATCTGTAACATTAAAACGCATGGAGCATTTTAAAAATGCAAAACCTTTGAAAATTCCGTTTCGAAAAAAATGTATTCAACCTTTTGCTTACGGATGGGACAGAAACATTGCACCAGCAGGTGCAATGTTTCTATCGGCGATTTCTATGGACGCCAATGCCTGCAAAGGGGGTCGTACTGTTTGGGATAGGGTATATCAAATACCTGTCGTTTTGGGAGGTTCTTCGTTTGGGATAGACGCTGTCCCACCCGTAAACAAATGTTAAATGTGTAAAATAGTGTTATATTTTAAAACTTTTTTTAGTCGATTTTTGCTCATTTCAACGTCCACGGTCCCCTTAAATTTAGAAAAAGAATTGTTCGGCATCGATATATTGGAAATGGATGACGACTTTAAGTATCTACTATAGTTTGTTAATGGATTGAAAATAAATGCAATGCTATGCAGGTATCTAAAGTAGTTAATGAAACATAATTTTAGCTAAGAGCCTTTTAAAAAATTGCATGAAACAATCCAATGAGATAAGGAAAATTAATGAATATCCTCAAATAACAGATATAATTTATTTTATTTTCTCGGGGTGCATAAATTTAAATGCGAGTGAGTTAATGTGGGCCGCATAAAACTGTCAGGGGCCGCCGGTTACCGACCCCTAGTCTAAAAGGTCCAAGGACTTTAATTGAAATACGAGAAAATTTCTAAAATACCTTAAAATTCGAGCCACGAAACAAGCATTATAACAGAAATTAGACGATAATAATAAAAAAAAAGTTTAAGTTCGCAAACTTATTTGATATTCGCGAAATTTCAGAAAACTTCCTAAAAATTTACGCCGTGAAACAGTTACTGCCATAATGATGGGGACCAATGGTTTAAAAGTTGGACCCTTTGCTTACTAAGCGGGGCAACCCCATCATAGACATTATGGGTAGACCACGTGATCTACACTCTGATCTTTGGGTGCAGTGCCTCAGTAATAGCAAGTCACTTCAAATACCAGATCCAGTGTTTCTTTTAGGCATACATCCGGGGGGGGGGGGGAGAAGCCTCCTGAAGACGATTATTCGCTCCCTCCCCCCCGGAGATATTTTATGTTAACCTAATTTCTAATTATGTGACAGCATTTAGATATATTTATAATGAGTAAAAAAGAGAACTTGACCTCCCTAAAATTCCATTCGTCCCCATCCCGCGGCCAAAAAGTCATGAAAGAAACACTGAAAGAAAGTTTATATTTAAAGTAGCCCGTTCGTGAGTTCTCAATATCTAGTGGTCACTAAATGTGACAACACATGCTTAATAAAATTACTACATGCTTAATAAAATTTCTGAACATCTAAAACCGTTTCAAACTTAAATCTGATGAGCAAGCAGCACATGATTTTTCCTACACACTCGAATTCATTTTCTATATCTTTCTTTTATAATTTATTAAATTGAGTTTAATTTCACAAAATCACGCGTATGATTATATGAAATTACAATGAATGTGGTTTTTTTTTTAATTTCAATTCTCGTTTTCATTTGGCGACTAAACGCGTTTACAAAGGCGACGTGGTGACAATACGACAAAGCTGAAATATCTCGAAAACGGTTAGTTCTAGAATAATGGGGCTGATCTTAATCTCTGTCATCAAAAATTACGTATAAAATAAGCATTTAATTGACACATTTAAGTATACATATAGTCTTTTATTTCAGATTTTGGCAATTTTTGCGGGCCATATCGCAAAAGAAGATATATTCTATTTTACAGAATCGTATCAAAATCTAATCATCACCAGGGTAATCCACAAGTGATTACAAAATGTACTAGTTATTAAATGCCAAAATTAATTAGAACTAAATTGATTAGTACTATTAAAAGAGTAGGTAAATGTTCACTAGAGTAGCAGTAGTATTTGAAAAATATACTGCTACTCTGTATACTGCTGTATACTACTTTATATACTGCTATTCTGGGTGAATGTTCACCCAGAGTAGCAGTAGTGTTTGAAAAATATGGTAAATGTTCGTCAAAAGTAGCAAGTATTCGAAAAATATGGTAAATATTTGCCAAGAGTAGCAGTAGTGTTTGATAAATATGGTAAATGTTCGTCCAGAGTTGCGGTAGCGTTAGAAAAACATCATATAGTAGCAAGTTAGGGTTAAGATACAATTTTGAACAATACAAATTATACAAAGATTCTGACATATTTAAATAAATTAAAATTAATAGAATGCAATGGGCAGGACATTTGCTAAGAATGGATTACAGAACAACAAAGAAAATTTTTATGTCCACGCCGATTGAAAAAACAAACAAACTTTAATGGCAATCGAAGTTGAGGTGAATAGATTGTGTGGACAAAGGCTTTGAGGTGTTAAATATTAAAATTTAAAGAAGCATTGGGGCAATTCAAATTGAAGTTTTAGGAGGGACAGCTTGTGTAGGAATCTTCAAAGGAAGGCCAAGGCCCAGAGTGGGCTGTCGAGCCATTGATGATGCTGAAAGTGGCGTAATTCTTTTGAGAATCCCTTTGTTCGTCACCTCTGATTTGAATGTTCAAAATCTTCGATTCTTTCGTTGATTTGGAAGCTGAGACGTATCGAATGAGAGCAAAATTGAGATTCTGGCTCGAGTGGAAGTACTCAATCATTTTATAAAAGTGGTTTTGATTTTATTTTAATTATTCCTTTGCATTGTCACCTCTAATTTTATTTTCAAAATATTACATTTTTTGGTTAACCCGAAAGCTGAGACAGATAGAATGTGACCAAAACCAAGATTCTATCTAGAGTATAAGTGCTCGATAATTAAACAAAGTGGTGTTAGTTTTTTATTAGTCCTTTGCACCTTAACTTGTCACCACAAATTCGAAATTTTAGATATTTTCCTTGGTATCGAAGCTGAGATGGATCGAATGGCACCCAAACCATGATAAGTTAACGCTCCACAATTACACTCACTTATTCAGTCAGATGATCTGTGCATATTATATAGATAGTTTAGTGACGACATACACATTGGTTCTATACTAGTTAAAATATATCTATCTTCTAACCTCTATTCGATCGTCGACCCTCTTTTTTTCTGACATCGGAATATGTTATGAAAAGGAGGTCCGTAGTTTAAAGAGTGTTGAGCAAACCACAGTAGAAGAATTCCGATAATAACCCTTATTGTTATTAGTATTAAATCTAATTGTGGTGCCCTATGAAGCACAAAAGCTTTGCTTTGACTTCATAGATTACAGAAAATTTGTGCAATGGAAACATCGCATTGTTCTTCCGTGGATTAATATTAAATTAAGACTTTGTGAGGCTCCTAAAGCTAAATAATAATAATAAAAAAACATATTGCGGACTATTGAGTGTTTTACGTTTAACCTTCATATTTGTGTTTATATTGAAACAATCAAAGTTTCTTTGATGACCTTGGAGTGTAATATTTAGACCCCAGTTTTTCGAATAAGAGCTGCTCTTCAACATCCCCACCTCCTCATATTGCCCCAGAGGAATTCTTCACATATCTATTACAATACTGTTTTTCCTTGGTTTCAATATTCTTATTAGATTATTCTTATAATATGATCAAATGCGAATTCATATTGACTTCATAGATTACAGAAAATTTGTGCAATGGAAACATCGCATTGTTCTTCCGTGGATTAATATTAAATTAAGACTTTGTGAGGCTCCTAAAGCTAAATAATAATAATAAAAAAACATATTGCGGACTATTGAGTGTTTTACGTTTAACCTTCATATTTGTGTTTATATTGAAACAATCAAAGTTTCTTTGATGATCTCGGACTGTAATATTTAGACCCCAGTTTTTTTAATAAGAGCTGCTCTTCAACATCCCCACCTCCTCATATTGCCCCAGAGGAATTCTTCACATATCTATTACAATACTGTTTTTTCTTGGTTTCAATATTCTTATTAGATTATTCTTATAATATGATCAAATGCGAATTCATATTGACTTCATAGATTACAGAAAATTTGTGCAATGGAAACATCGCATTGTTCTTCCGTGGATTAATATTAAATTAAGACTTTGTGAGGCTCCTAAAGCTAAATAATAATAATAAAAAAACATATTGCGGACTATTGAGTGTTTTACGTTTAACCTTCATATTTGTGTTTATATTGAAACAATCAAAGTTTCTTTGATGACCTTGGAGTGTAATATTTAAACCCCAGTTTTTCGAATAAGAGCTGCTCTTCAACATCCCCACCTCCTCATATTGCCCCAGAGGAATTCTTCACATATCTATTACAATACTGTTTTTTCTTGGTTTCAATATTCTTATTAGATTATTCTTATAATATGATCAAATGCGAATTCATATTGACTTCATAGATTACAGAAAATTTGTGCAATGGAAACATCGCATTGTTCTTCCGTGGATTAATATTAAATTAAGACTTTGTGAGGCTCCTAAAGCTAAATAATAATAATAAAAAAACATATTGCGGACTATTGAGTGTTTTACGTTTAACCTTCATATTTGTGTTTATATTGAAACAATCAAAGTTTCTTTGATGACCTTGGAGTGTAATATTTAGACCCCAGTTTTTCGAATAAGAGCTGCTCTTCAACATCCCCACCTCCTCATATTGCCCCAGAGGAATTCTTCACATATCTATTACAATACTGTTTTTTCTTGGTTTCAATATTCTTATTAGATTATTCTTATAATATGATCAAATGCGAAAATTCAATATAATTAAAAATAAATGAAGCGCTACTTAGTAAAAGAAGATAACCTTATACTTTGCAGACATTATTTACATAGGGAAAAACTTCGATCTCTGTTCTGAAAGCCCTTTCACTTGGCTTGGGCCTTTTTTAAATTTCATTGTAAATCCACCATTAAACAACGTCGTCTAACACGTCAATCCAGAATGTTTGTCTGAACAGAAAAATTGAAAATCCCTTTCCAATAAATCTAAATGTTTGCATCAGTCGGTTTCTTATCATCATGGAGCGGGACGAAGCGATCGCTCCAGGGCGTCAAAAGAGAAGGGGGGGGGGGTGTTGAGCTGGACATATTTTTGTCTTAAGGATCAATCACTATGTATTATGGGAATGAACGCCCTGAAAATATGTGTTCCAGGTCGCCAAAATCTAGTTGTTAAATTGTAATCAGTAACCAGGGGCTTAAGTAAAATAGGTCCTCAGTGGCCATGAGCGTATGCAGGATTTTTTCCAGATGCTAAAATCGTTTGCATTCAAAATTTGGAGCTTACTATAAACTTTACATTTTAGAGTTTCGCAGTTAAAAAAACAGGAATCCTGTTTACTGATTTTAAATCTAATCTGTTCATTGAACAACTTGGAAATTGGCAGGCAAATGTAGATTTAGAAGTTCAATAACAGCAAATTGATAAAATTTCGAAACATTTAAATTTCGAGAGGAAGGGATTGGGGTAAAAATCGATCGAAAAACACATATAAAAAATAGAGTAGGGGGCATGAAAACAGATTTTTTTCTTTTTTTTTTAATTTTTTTCACTCATATTGCATGACATTCATATAAGATTTTTTAAGATCATATTATTTTAACATTGCGGAAATTTATTGATTTTGTCAAAATCGTGTTCAAACCCCAATCTCTATGCTAAAGTTCACTTGTAATGTTATTAAAATGTTCTATAAGGAATAGTTTCTAATTAAATTAACAGTTTTTCAGGGAGGTGCTTTGACACCCCCCCCCCCTAAATACGTCCATGTCAGTGGCATACAGTCATGGAACTGGATGGAATGATCGCCCCAGGACTCCGAATGAGAACGGTCTCGCCTTTTGCGATGAATATATTGGGTCAAAGACTGTGCATTACATGAAAAGGCGCCCTGAAGTTATTTTCTCCAGAATGCCAAACGTCTAGTTATGAATCTCACATCAATCAATAATGCCTTTGCACAAAATATTAAAATACCATCCTCCTACCTCCAAAATAAAATCTATGAATCCCTATCAGTAGTCATAATTAAACACAGATTCTATTAAATAATTGACATAAAATTGACTTACCGAGCAATTTACTGAGGTCCGCATTATGCATGTCAGGATTTTCATCAGCAAGTCTTTTCCTCTCACTTTTAGCCCACACCATAAATGCATTCATGGGCCTTCGGATTCTCGGTTCCAGTGATGCGGCGTTGTTCGACGACTTCCCGCCGCCAGAACCTCTGCCGGATCCTCTCGGCGTGGGTACGGGAATTGGCGATGCCGGCTCTTCGTCTCCTTCCATAGGTGGCACACTTTCATCACTCGTGGCACCCGTTTCAGGGTTCCACTGCATGCCTTCTTCAGCATAAGTATCGTACTTGTATGGATAATGGGGGTAGACCATACCCCAATCTTCTGTACCGCGAAGCGGTACACTATACATTACAACTAAAAAATATATTTATAATGATACAGATCACTCATAGCTTCGTGATATTATTGCATTGTATTCGGTTTGATATAATCAGTATTTAGGAAATATAGTTGACACAATCTTTTAAAATGGTAGCAAAAATAGATCTTGAGCTTCAATAACCGTTTATAAAATACGGTTTTCTACTTTAACTTATATATTATATAGTATCTAAAAATATAGTTCTATTTCATCAATTTTCTTCTTAATATAATTTTTGAAATTTAACGGTACAAACTTATTTTCAAGATCACATTTGAATAATCTAGTTGTTGGACTATAAAAATTCCATTAATATAAATATCTGAGTTCTTTGGTGTATTGAATTTTCTCTTTCAAAAAACTGCATTTATGTCTTTTAGTTCGAATTTATGTCTAATCAATCAAACAAATTTAGATCATTCGAAATATCAAAACAGATTCTCTAAAGATGATATATCAAATCCACGAAAAAATAAATTCCATACGTATCACTATCATATAATCCTATATATTTTTAGCATTCAACCGATGAATTGTCTTGAAACACAACACAAGATATCCACCACTATTTTAAGAATCATCAAATGAATATAAAAATGAATTGTGGAAGAAGTTCTCTGTGATGCTACAATAGTGCTTCACGAACACACTATAAGAGGAGATTCAGAAGTTTGAGGTTGACTGCTTGTACGGAAGGGTTGCCCGCCGGTTAAAGTGGTGCGTCACGCCAGGAAAGTCGCCAGACGAGCGATTTTTGCCAAATGTGGAATACGAATTGATGATGATGCTCTTCGGAAGCTGAGAGAGCGATATTTTCATGAATGGAGGAATAAATGAGGAGTCAAGGAGAAATGAGAGTCAGGGAGCGATTAAGTAAGTCCCTGGAGCGGCAGATGCACTGCTGGATTATGCCCCTCCCCAAAACCAACATAAGTTGTAGGCCCACAGTGTCACTTATTTACAGTTAGCGTCTTGAAAATTATAAAACGTCTTAGAACATAATATTTTTAATGATAAAAATAAAATAAATGACAGTGGCTCGGTTGTAGCGAAGTATTGGTAATTACAATAATATTTTCTGTGACTTTGGATCTGCAATACTTTCACAATGTTAAACGTTAACATCACAATGTTAGCGAACAATTAGATACCTGTACATCGGATATCACGAAGTTTTGCGTGAGTGAGGGGCAAAGAAAAAAAAAGTATTTTCATGGAACTTATTTGAATAAAATCAAAAATTCAGGGATTCATCAAGGATTCATCCCCAGATATACGTTGAGCTTTAACACTTTTCTAAATATATCCTCAGACCCAGCGACCATTGAACTTTTTACCGTATATATCCTAGTCTCTTTAGAATATTTATGAATTTTTCTAAGGGGGGGGGGGAGGCACTGACGTTGGTGAGGCAAACTCAAGGACAAGACATGCAACATCGACTAGCCTGATGCCTACCTTTTCGATCGTGAGAGTCCAGGGGACAAGTTTTTCCTTCCCCTCCCCTATGGGCTGGGCCAGATTAAGCCAATTTGGGACTCAGGGCCTAGGGCTAATTAGGGTCCCATACACTCACGGCATACCAAATATATGCAAAAAAATATCACTAAGCAAATTTAAAAGTTTAGGACCACTATCCCAAAGGCACTTTTGTACATGTAGAACATTTTATTTAAAAGCGAAACTTTAAAAGAGTACAATATTTAAAACTATTAACATATTTTCAAAATTTAAAATAAAAATTAACCTTATCAGCTTTCATTATTCAAGTAATTACATATATAATTATTTCTGATTAAAATGTTTTAACACATACAAAATCTAGGGGTCCCTAAAATTTGGGGGCCACGGTCCCGGAGACTGCATAAATCAGGCTCTGCCTATGGGCGCCCATCCCTAGGGCCCAGATATGTTGAGATAGATTAAACACATGAAGATTGTTTGATAATTTTTAGATGATGCCGGGCGTGATGTTCATCCGCAAACAGAGAAAAACTATAGAAAACATGCTGGATTTTAAAGAAAAATCAAACAATTCTTCATTTTTGATCCTGTGTATTATTCATTTGATTCTGGGCTCATCTTCCGTATTTCAGCCGTTTGACATTTTTTTTTCATTCTTTTCAGCTTTCAACTCTAAAGATGAGTCAAAATAGACGATGCTTCATATACATGTTAAACATCATTTAAAAAATATGACGTGGAAAGCACATGACTTTATATACATGTTAAACATCATTTAAAAATTTTGACGTGGACAGCACATGACTTTATCTACATATTAAACCTCATTTAAGAAACTTGATGTGGACAGCACATGACTTTATCTACATGTTAAACATCATTTAAAAAATCTGACGTGGACAGCACATGACTTTATATACATGTTAAACATCATTTAAAAAAATCTGATGTGGGCAGCACATGACTTTATCTACATGTTAAACATCATGTAAGAAACTTGATGTGGAGAGCACATGACTTTATCTACATGTTAAACACCATTTAAAAAATATGATGTGTGCAGCACATGACTTTATCTACATGTTAAACATCATTTAAGAAACTTGATGTGGACAGCACATGACTTTATCTACATGTTAAACATCATTTAAAAAAATATTATGTGGACAGCAAACGACTTTATCTACAGACTCAAATTTATTTCCTCTTTTCCAATCCATTAAATTGAGTTTTAACTGCACAAAATAACATGGGTAATTATTTGAAATAAAACTGCGAATTCTGTGCCAATTTCAAATAATTATCCATGTTATTTTGTGCAATTAAAACTCAGTTTAAAAAAGAGGGAGAGAGAAAATAAATTTGAGACTGTAGGCAAAGACATGTGCTGTCTGTTATTTTAATTATTATTTTAATTTTTATGTAAAAACTACTTAACATATTTTGATGAAATTTTTTTTTACACATTTTACATGATAATTTGAATATTTCTTCAAATTTTCGAAGCAATTTGTGAATTTTAATTCCGCTTAAAAAATGTTTGAAAAATTAGGTCCCATAGGGCTCAATGTATTTCATTTTTTCAACCCGGATTCAATCCAAAACTAATTGGGTGATGTTATTCTTTTACATTCCCACATATTCCATAGACCGTTTTAACATACTAAAATTTCATTTTGATGAAGTCATTTTTACGGCAGTTATCGTGCGAACGTACAGACAGAATGAACAAAGTTATAAACATTTTACAACTATGTTGGAAAGTGTTAAAAATGAGGATTACATGTATAATTTAAATTATTTCGGCAGTTTCGCCCGTCCTGGCCGTTTAATTGTTTTCAACAGCATATCAGTTTGGTACAATTTTTTAGATAAATATTAAATCTAACTCCTAAATTTGCTATGGTGGCTAAAAATATTATTTAATAATTAAAAGGAGCATTTTACAGTTTGGACAAAAAGGCAGGAATTTTGAATTTTTCTTCTGAAATGACCACAAAATCATCGAAATTTTGAGTACACATTTTTTTTTTCAATATTTTTTTGTACTTATAATTTTAGGTATTTTTAACGGGAGAAGTTTGTTACACGAATGTGGGAAAATTTTAACTTTCTACTTTCGATATTTTTTATAAAAAGTATATCTAGATATGGAAAAACTCAATTTGAAATATATATATATATATATATATATATATATATATATATATATATATTTGTTTACAATGGTGGCAATGTTTGTTCACATATTAAATACCGCATTTGGGATGCTTATATATTTTATATATTGTAAATTATTTATTTTGATATATTTTTTTAAACCAAAATTGAAAATTTGAAACATTTTATGTTCTTATTCCATGCACTTGAATGCAAGATAAATTTTCGTCTTTCTCTTAGTTCTGATAGTACTTTTCATTAGACATAACTACTTGAAATTTTTTTTAAATTCTAACACCCAATCTCACACTCTTCTTTTTCTAAACAAATTGCTGCAATCGGATAATTTTTGCTATGTATTATTCGACTTGGTGTGTTTCTAATAAGAATGAAAAAAGCAGATGTTTTCGTTCAATCCTTTTTTTAAAACTAAAACAATTAAAAACTATAAACAAAAACAAAAACAAAAAACAGATTTTTAAACTACCGCTTTTTATTATTTGCAACTTAAATATATGAAAACTGTATACAACCTAAATGTATGCAGGACATTGTCGTACCAAATTTGGTCTTTCTAGTTACTACGGTTCTCGAGTTATTTCCAAGCAATGAGAACATTCACACGGTGGGCTCAGGACGGGCTGAATCAAAAAATTAAAATATACCAAGAAAGAGAACGATAAATTAAATTTGAATTTTATGGCTGCTCTGCGGATTATAATTCTTCCAAATCTGTATATATATAGAGCGTACTCATCTAACATGAAAAGCAACATCTAATTTGTGCAACGAATACAACTCCCATTATTTCTAATAAACTAAATATCCATATTCGAATAAATTATTTCTATTTCAAACGAACTTAACTCGTTCTAAAGTTTCTTACCTCTGAAATTTGAATGTCACGATGTCAACAAACGCCATCTTGGAAGCACATTTCATACGTTACAACGCATATGAAAATACCAGCCAATCAGAAGGGCCTATTCAGATAACGTGTGTTTTCATACGTCTTGCGGCATATGAAATTCAAACGGTAATTCGATCTTAAAATATTTCAAAGAAAAAAATGCTGTGAAATTTGTTACACTCATTCATTTACTTTTGTACGTGAATTTTAGATGTTTGTGTTTACAGTGCGATTTTTGAGTTATTCCTCTAAAGTCTAAACGAGCACATACTATATGGCTGATCGAGGATCTCGATAAGATTAAAAATTCAAGGAAATTAAATATACTCTCAAAAGACAACGACATATTAAATTTGGACTTTTTATCTGTTCCGGTTCTCGACTTGTTCCCTCAAAACGCGTACACTCGTATATGGCAGATCCACGAGAGCTATAGCCTGCAATAAGGTTCAAAGTCAAAAGAATTAAAATGCACTACAAAAGAAAACAACATTCCAAATTTCCCGCTACTGTGATTTATGGAACTTGATAAATCCGAGTCTCAAAGATTTGAATTACACTGGAAAACATCAGATAAAGTTAAATAAAAGGCTGTAGAAAAGGTTGTAAGGATTAACAATTTCTATTTTCGACTTCTTATTTTTCAAGTAGTGTCTTCCCCGGGAAAAGAAGAATCTAAATTTAAATAGCAGTCGCGCAGATTTCGGACGGTATAGGGTGCTTGCAGCCAGGTTATAAAATATGCGAAGTGTGGATTCGAGATGGGTTCGAGATGATACGATTTGGTACGACGTAGTACGTGGAGTGTGTGGCTGCAGACGATGGTAGAAAAGTTGGGCTATGTACATTCTGATTTATTATTTGTAAATTACGTTAATGGTGTTTATTTTATGATTTCTATAGTTTAAGAATAAAATTGTTGTTTTTATCTAAAGATGCCTACGTGCTCATTCCGACACCTTTACAGGGTACCAACCGGTTTAAAAGAAAATAAAAACCCTTCTTTATGATATACCAACAAAGACAAGATCGTGTTTGTTACATTAAATCTATTACACTATTTTGATTTTTTTTCCAAATTTTATTTTGATATATCTGTGACACTTTATATCTATGTGTCTATGTATATAATCATCATCATCATCATAATAATAATAATAATAATGAACGCGTCTGTCTTGCCTTTGTTAGAACTGGTGCTCTATCTCATTTTACCTGATGAAGAAGAAGGCTTTTCATTGCCTTTGAAACCAGTTGCTACATTTATTTATTTGACTTTCATATTATACGTTCCAACAAAGTTTTTATTTTATAGATTCATTATGACAGTTAGAGCACATTTTTTGTATAAAAAAATAGTATATTTTCTAATGAACTTATGTTTCTATTTTTCAATGCAACACACGAGTACTTTGATGTATTTTGTTCTCACCTACCCATTCTTCCTTTTACTAATCAACGTGAAGCGTTCGTAATTTTTTGCAAGTATTTGGGTTAGGTTGATGTATATCTGAACCCTATTTCAGACGTGCTTTTCCAATACTTTTTCAACAACTGAAAAATATAAAAACATTTTTTACTGCACTTTCTCAGTGACTGTAAAATTGAAATTAAAGCTATTAAAAATTAAATACCCTAATAAAGATAAAAAAAAGAATGATATTATTGCAGAAACTAAAAAAAGTCTAATACATGCAACATTATTTATGGTTGTGTGTGCGTTTTTTTAAATATCTAATAAAAAATTCTAAATAATGATTACATTGATGAAAAAATTCAAATGATATTCAAATTTATACCGAGCCAAACAGTTTAAAAAAATATTTTTGTGTGTTTCATTGTAATACATTCATCTATTGTCTCCTTATAACTATTTTTTTTTACTATCTCATTTTCAGGCAACGTAATTGATAGACTAATTAAGTTCGGTTTACTTTTAACCTGCATGTTCTTTTCTATTACATTTGTTCTATTATTTTTTTTTTATTAATTTGAATTACGAGAATATTCTTTTGAAGGCACCAACTGACACCATTCTTTATTTATTCACATTTCTTACGAGTCACCAAACCATCTTGGTCCGATATGTAATGCGACCTTGAATATAGGCCTGATAGCCTTTGAGGACCATCGTTAATGAGATTTTAATATTTTTGTTTTTCTACATAGACAGTATAATGAATGTACAGGAAAAGTTTTGTGACTGGGTCAAAAATTAAGGCATCTCTAAACTCGAATCTAACATTTTTGAACTGATGTTAGTGTGCAAGTGTATGTTAGTGTGCGTGTGTATGTTAGTGAGCGTGTGTATGTTAGTGTGCGTGCGGTGTGTGTGTGTGTGCGTGTTAGTGTGCGTACGTGTGTGTTAGTATGTTAATGTGCGTGTATGTGTGTTTGCGTGCGTGTGTGTTAGTGTGAGTGTGTTAGTGTGTACGTGTTGAAGACCCAGACCGTCCGACTCGTCCAGAGGACTTAGAGTAACCAGTTGGACGGCCGGTAGTGTGTACGTGTGTGTGTGTTAGTGTGCGTGTTAGTGTGTTAGTGTGTGCGTGTTAGTGTGTTAGTGCGTGTGTTAGTACGTGTGTTAGTGTGTGTGTGTGTGTGTTAGTGTGAGTGTGTGGGTGTCAATGATTCTGTAGATGCAATATTTCACAAACGAATGGAGCGTTTTGGTATTTAGTACGACTGGAGCATTTGGTACGATTATTGTTATCCGTGTATATTGGAACGCTATTGATTTTAAACGCGACCGAATGTTCGTATGATTCCTCCAATTTTCGAATAAATTTTTGAAAAAATTCATAAAAAAAAATCTAGACTTTAAATAATGATAAATAAATAATCATTTCATACGTAATGTTTCATAACCGAGAACGAATGACATACATTTTAGAACACTAGCATGAACCGTTCTTGAGATATTGCACGCATAAGAAGAAAAATGTGTGTTCCTTCGGGTATTTGAGAGTTCTATTGAGCATGTAGATGTATATGGCCATTTATGTTAAAAAAGGTCAAACGTTTCTTTGAATATTAGTACGGTGATTCAGGGCTGCCTATAGGGGGACACCACTCGAATATGGAAGCCTTGGCGACAAAGCCCCCCCCCCCCTCCCTCGATTTTTTTCTTTTTTAAAGAGCAAAGACATACAATATTCACAAGGAGGGGAAAATCAAATATGTAAGGGGGGAGGCGTAATAAATGTTGGCAGAGGGATCCACAATATGTATGGGTGGCTCTGGATATGCTTGTGATGTATTTTATTGTAATGTATTCGCTCGGAGCATATCTGGAACCGGAAAATAAAGGGCATGTCTGAACGCACCGATAGGAGCAAAATAGAATTTCCGATAGTGCTTTATTTTATAATTTTATAAACAAATATACGCTGAATGAAAACGGACAATATTTTTATTATAAAATTGTTAATTAAAATTAATATTGTGATAAAGAGTTTCAACTCAATTTTGCTTTTCTTTTATAAATGAACACATACACACACATACACACACAAACACAGGCATACGCACACACACAAACACACAAACACACACATACGCAAAATCAACGGCATTATTAGCAATTTATTTATGACATCATTTGCTTTTAAATACGAACTAAAATAAAACTGTCTATTTTTGTAAAATGTGCAAACTTAATTATCTTGTTTTAACGTTTTTGCTTTCCTTATATACATAATGTATAAGGAAAGTAGTGTGACGGGGTCGAAAATTCGAATTCGAGTTTTCGACGGGAGAGCACATTTCAAGCATCCCTGATCACGAATCAAACATTTTTGAAGTGATGTCTGTGTGTGTATGTGTGTGAAAGTGCGTGTGCGTGTGTGCGTGTGTGCGTGCGTGCGTGTGTGTGTGTGTGTGTGTGTGTGTGTCAGTGAGCCTGTGGAGACGATAACTGACGAACGAATGGACCGATTCGAACGAAATTTGGTACAAAAATCCCAATTCGCAAACACTGGAAGCCTATTGTTCTTATACGCAATCGAATGCTCAGAACCCCCCTAAATTTTCGAGTAAAATTTAAAAAAAATCGTCAAAAAATTAAAACTGCGAATAAAGTTACGAAAATAGACATTTCTTATATAATTTTTCATTAGAAAACGATTGGCATAAATTTTAGAACGCTAACATGAACTGTTCTCGAGATATTGTATATTTTTAAAAAAAATTATCAAAAAGTCATATAAAATAAAAAAAAAATATTTCCTATTGAGAAACATGTTCACTTTTCATATGTAATACCATGCGATAAATTGGGTGACATCATTCTCGTGGATCTAGCTCGTTCCATTTATGAAAAAAGATACTTTGAGTAATACTTTTGTATTTGAACGCCAATAGTCATTTATCTGCTGTAAGAATAACTTATTTCTCCGTCCACAACGCTTGGCGAGATTTTGACGACGTATTTGGCGGAATGTCGCCAACTTGGCGACATTTTTAATTGTTGTCAAATTAACAAAAATATCGTCAAATGGATAAAAATGACGCTAAATCAATGAAAATGACGACTAATTGAAGAAAACTCAATATCATGGAAAGAATATGTATCTACTATAAGAATAACGTTTTTTTAGTTGTAAAAGTAGTCAATTCATTGAATTATATAAGGAAAGTCATGTGTTGCCTACATCAGATTTTTTCCATTTTCGAAAAAGAAAGTAAAAAATTAAATGTTTGAAGAATTGAGGACGTTTCCCTGTGTCGTAGTGTATTGCACTTAAGAGGTCTCCCCATACCCTGTCTGTTTGTTCACTCCGAAAATCAATAGACCCCTGACATTCATTAATTGAAACAATCGTATCAAATTTCATTCAATTTGTTTAAGTGATA
Organism: Amaurobius ferox; assembly: GCA_951213105.1. Classification (NCBI taxonomy): domain Eukaryota; kingdom Metazoa; phylum Arthropoda; class Arachnida; order Araneae; family Amaurobiidae; genus Amaurobius; species Amaurobius ferox. The sequence continues at coordinate 82,095,624 of OX578147.1, read as the reverse complement.
TCTTGATCAGACTCGCACGGTGACATTGTCTGAAAAGGTAATTCGTATTGAAGAATGCACGAAACGTGTAAATCCATAAGAATCCCAAAATCTGATTTTTAATCCAATCACATTATATTTTCCATTTACAAATACAGTGAATAAGAAAAGTAAGAAAAAACAAGAAAGATCAATCATGCATAAGCATTGATTATGAAACACTTTCCAACTGAAATGCAGTTTCATTTAAAAATCTCTAAAATATGATACAATCAGTGGTGATATCTTTTACATTATCACAGTGCTACAGTAATTTATTATACTTAAATATTTAAAACTTCATCGAAATATAAATCGTCTGATTCTCTATGCAAAATCAATGAATATTTCTTTCATATAACTTGTATTCCAGACTTCAGAGCTAAATAATTTTGCGTGAAAAAATTCAGCAATTCTTATATAACTCACCTTGCAATCGCTTGAGATATTTGCATTCTGCATAAGTTAAAATTAGGCTTCTTTGTAGAAATAATAAAAGTTTAGGGATCATTTAAAATCACAACTATTGTAATTGCGTAGGCACGGAATTTAGATACACAGGTAATACACAGATAATATATGTGTGTATGTATTCAAAGTATTGGAATCGCGCCGAAGATCGGAACTCGAATTTTCGAAGGATCTACACGTTTTGGGACTTCTAGAACACGCAAAAACTATTTTTAGGGAGACATCTGTGTGTAAGGGTGTATTTGTTTGTGTTTCTGTGTGTTTGTGAGGATATTGTATCCACTCTAACTGAAAAACTAATGGACCGAATTTCATAAAATTTGGTAAGTTTTTTGTGGGAAACCCTGATGTTCATTAGATTTTAGTACGATTCGTAATTAAAGAATCTGCCTTCTTTGGGAAATGACCGGCAATAATTGCCTTTATCCACTCTAGTTAAAAGCTAATTGACCAAATTTATCAAAATTTGGTATATAAATCATTTTATTCTAGTACGATTTGGGAAAAAGGAACGGGCTGTTTTTGCGAAATGACCCGCAAAAATCGTTTAATCTAAAAATAAAAGACTACGTGTGCTCAATTATATCAATTAAATGCTTATTTTATACGTGATTTTTTACAACAAAAAGAATAAGACTAACCTCATTACTCTAGGACTAGCCGTTCTTGAGATATTTTAGTTTTTTCGCGTTTTCGCAACGCCACCTTTGGCAATAAGTCCAGCTATCAAATGAGAACCAAATTTAAGTTTTACATGCAAATTCAGTATCATTTAAAATACTTATGGGTGTTATTTTGTGCAGATAAACTCAAATTATTATTGAAGAAATAAAGAGAACGTGAATATGAGTCTGCAGGGGAAAGTCATGTGCTGCCTACATCAGAATTTTTAACAATCTTACAACAATGATTCATAGAAGTGAGCGGGGATTATTTGTAGGCCATTTCGAAAAAAATGTAAGATCTATATTTGAGAATCCACCAAATTTTTGTAGAATAAAATGTTCTACAAATTTAAGCTGTGTACCAAATTTCAACTCTCTAGGACGTTGGAAAGTGCATTAAAAATGCCATCAAATAAGTATAAAATGACAGACAGACAGACGACCATCAATCATGAAGAGTTATATAAAATTTAAAAAAATTTGAAAAATTGTTATCTACCATATTTATTTTAAAATGTGAAACCTCTCTTATATATAAAATATTTAAACTTTTGAAAAGATTTTTATTATAAAATATAACTCTTTTTTCTTTCTGGAGGATATAGCAAGAGTCAAAATTTAATTCAATTTGTTTTTCTCCCTATGTTAAATAATTTTTATTTAAAAAACTACCTAACATATTTTACTGAAATTTTTTTTATATATTTTATGGGATAATTTGAATATTTCCTAAAACTTTCAAAGCAATTTGTGAATTTTAAATTCGCTTAAAAAATGTTTGAAAACTTAGGTCCTGTAGGGTTCAATGTATTTCATTTTTTCAACCCGGTCTTAACCCAAAACTAATTGGGTGATCTTATTCATTTATATTCCCATAAGTCCCACAGACCGTCTGAAAAACATACTAAAATTTCATTTTGATAAAGTCATTTTTACGGCAGTTATCGTGCTAACGGACTGACAGACTGACAGAATGAACAAAGTCATAAACACTTTCAACTATGTTGTAAAGTGTTAAAAAATGTTGCCAATATAAAATTTTATAAAAGTATGTTTTTGTTAGAATAGAAAACTAAAAATATTTTATACGACACACAAATTTTCATTTAACATAATTCAACTTTTATAGTTTTATGTTAAAAGTGGCATAAAATACGGACAATATACGGCTTATACGAACGATATACGACAGAGGGTTTGATGGCACGGGTTGTCAAAGATAACCCGCAATCGCTAGCATGACGAAGTATTTCACTTAGTCGACACATTGCATGGTTTGAAGCCGTTTTCCCACGCCGCGTTCTCCAGATATTGCATGGGGGAGAAAAGGAGAGGGGGGGGGCAGTACCGTTGTAGGAGCTTTTTACACCCTGCATGATGAGAAAATGAGACAGGAATGGTAATGAGAGAGAGAGAAAGAGAAAATTCTTCTGCAGAACAAATTATATTAGGAACTTTATGGAAAGGATGAAGATGGAAAGATATTCCCATTGCAGATAACAGTATCCATAGACCTGTTTCGCCGTTATTATGAGCTCATCGGCACGGAATAATTGTACATAATTTACATTTGAGTCTGTATTGTTCAGGAAAAAATTTAAATGTCAGCTTGCATATAGTATATATATGCAAGCTGACATTTTATAACATTTTATCAATGACGTATGATGATATCGTATCATATCCTATATCGTATCATATCGTATATCGTATCGTATCGCACATTATACGTATCAATGACGTATGATGTATATTTACACTTATGCATACGTATCGATGACGTATGATGTATCGATGTATCATACGTATTGATGACGTATGATCGATGACGTATGATGTATCATACGTATCAATGACGTATGATGTATATTTTATCGATGATATTCACGTTTCAAAAGATTACAGAAAATTATAAATTAAGAACGATAGAATTAAAATTTTCGGATTTTTACTTACCCATACCATAGAATATAGAAAAAGTATTATTTAAGAAAATTTTCGATTTCGAGGTTGTTTTGGGATATGTTTTAGGATTTCCTGAACAAGTTTTGATTATTTAGTAGCTTGATGTCTCTCTGTCTGTCTGTCTGTCTCTAGCCGATTTCTTATGTAAACGAATATTATGCTGTCACAAATATTAATGGATTTTCACGAAACTTTATATTCGGCTTTGTTAATGAAAAATATAGAACTAAATATATATATATATATATATATATATATATATATATATATATATATATATATGAATATATATATATATATATTTTTTAAATTCCAGCGAAAACTTTGAAATTTATTCGAAATTTTGTATTTCCTTATCATAGCAGAATAGGACAAATTTGACAGAATCATAAAAAAGGTTATTTATAGCTCAATAATTACGAAACTTAATAGTTTTAATCATTGCAGAGAAAAAAATCTGATGTGTGCAGCACATGACTTTTCCTGCAGACTTACCCACGTTCTCTTTATTTTAATAAAATTCAAATAACTATTAATTAGATTTTCGTTTTCATTTGTTAACTGGACTTATTTCCAAAGGTGGCGTAGAGAAAATACGAAAAAACTAAAATATCTCGAGAACGGCTAGTCCTAGTGTAATGGGTGGGGTTGGTCTTGTTCTTTTCTTCGTTAAAAATTACGTATAAAACAAGCATTTAATGGATATATTTGAGCATAAGTAGTTTTTTATTTTAAATTTTGGCGATTTTTGCTGGCCATTTCGCAAGAAAAGGCAGGTTGTTTTTTTCCGAATCGTACCAAAATCTAATCAGCACCAGGGTGACCCACAAGCAACTTATCTACCGAATTTTGTGAAATTCGGTCCATTAGTTTTTCAGCCAGAGTGTTTGCGGGCCATTTCGCAAAACAAGGCGGGTTCTTTTATCCCGAATCGTGCTAAAAACTAATCAGCACCAGGGTCACGCCCATGTGACTTACCTACCAAATTTTATGAAAGTCGGTCCATTAGTTTTTGAGTTAGAGTGGATACATACATTGCACAGATAGACAGACACACACAGACGTCACGCTAAAAATAGTTTTTTCGTGTTCTAGAGATCTCGAAACGTGTAGATCCGTCGAAAACTCGAGTTGCGATTTTCGGCATGATTTCAATACTTTCCCTATACATTACCATGTATTGCAGAGAAAGTACAAAAGAAAATCTGATGTGGGCAGCACATGACTTTCCCCGCAGACTCATATTCACAATCTTTTTAGTTCTCCAATAATTCATTAAATTGAGTTTAATGCCACAAAATAACACCCATAACTATTTTAAATTAAACTGAATTTGCATTCTTAATTCAATTTCCGCTTTCATTTGGTAACTGGGTTTACTTTCAAAGGTAGCTTATCAAAAATGTAGCAAACTTATATATCTCGAGAAAGGATAGTCCTAGAATAATGGGATTGGTCCTATATTTTTCATCGTCAAAAAGTATGTATTAAACAAGCATTTAGTTGATATATTTGAGTCATACATAGTCTTTTATTTTAGATTTTGACGATTTTTGCCATATCTAGAAAAAAAAAAAAAAAAAAAAAAAAGCAGGTTTTTTTTTTACTTCGAATCGTGCCAAAATTTAATTAGCATCAGAGTAATCTACAAAGTGACTTATTTACCAAATTTTGTGAAATTTGATCTATTGGTTTTTCAGGTAGTTTCACGGGCAATTTTTGCGGGCCATTTCGTAAAAAAAAAAAGCAGATTTTTTTTTATCCCGAATCGTACCAAAATCTAATCCCCATCAGAATCACCCACAAGAGACTTATACCTACCAAATTTTATGATATTCGGTCAATTAGTTTTTCAGTTAGAGTGGATACAAACATTGCACAGACACACAGACATAGACAGACACATAGACAGACACACGCACAGACACACACACAGAGACACACACGCAGATGTCACACAAAAAACAGTTTTTCGTGTTCTAGATGTCCCGAAAAGTGTAAATCCGTCGAAAACTCGAGTTGCAATTTTCGGCATGATTCCAATACTTTTCCTATACATTACCATGTATTGCAGGGAAAATATAAATCTGATGTTGGCAGCACATGACTTTCCCTGCATACTCAAATTCATTTTTTTTTCTTTATTTCTTTAATAATTCGTTAGCTTGAGTTTAATTGCACCAAATAACACTAAATTTGCATTTTTAATTCAATTTTTGTTTTTATTTGGTAATTGGACATTTTCCCGAAATTGGAGTAACAAAAACGCAAGAAATCTCAAATATCTTGAGAACGGTTAATCCCAAAGCATAATGGAGTCTGTTATATTCTTTTCCTTGTCAAGAGTTGCGTATAAAATAAAAATTTAATTGATACATTTGAGCATACGTGGTCTTTTTTTTAGATTTTTGCGGGCCATTTTATAAGAAAAAGCAGGTTGTTCTTTTCCGAATTGTACCAAAATCTAATTAGCACCAGAGTATCCCACAAGTAACTTATCCACCAAATTTTGTGAAATTTGGTCAATTAGTATTTTAGCTAGGGTGGATGCATGAACTTTTTGCGGGCCATTTCGTAAAAAAAGGCGGGTCTTCTTTTCCGAATCGTACCAAAATCTAATCAACACTAGAGCATCCCACAAGTAAATTATCTACCAAATTTTGTGAAATTTGTTCAATTAGTATTTTAGCTATAGTGATTAGATTAGTATTTTATCAAGCACACTGTTGTTGTTGTTGAAACCCAGACCGTCCGACCTACCAGAAAGGTGTAAGGTAACTGTTTGGACGGTCGGGAAGTGCCACCCAATTTAGACCGGAACCCAGTGGGGGAGGCATCCACAGGGACCGTACCCTCCTTCCCCTACCACCAACCTCTCGGAAGGACTTTCGGACCCACATATCAAGCACACTGTGAAACATTCTACAACCTTTGCTCAATTTTCATCTACTTTGTAGATAAATTCAGCAAACTGTTAAGAAAAGCCGAAATTACAGGCGTTCGTTCATGAAAATTCCAGCTTAATTTTCTAAAATATTTAGCTAATTATCGCCTGCTGAAGCGTTATTTCTTTTTGTATATATATATATATATATATATATATATAAACTAATCAGCACCAGATTCGCCCACAAGTGACTTACCTACCAAATTTTATGAAATTCGGTCAATTAGTTTTTTAGTTAGAGTGAATATAAAATCTGCACAGACAGACACACAGACACATACACGGGCGTCATGCTTAAAAATGGTTTTTTCGTAATCTAGAAGTCTTGAAACGTGTAGATCCGTCGAAAACTCGAGTTAAGATTTTCGACATGCTTCCAATACTTTCCCTATACATTACCATGTATTGCAAAGAAAGTAAAAATCTGATGTGAGCAGCACATGACTTTCCGTGCAGACTCAAATTCATTTTTTCTTTATTTCTTTAATAATTCACTAAATTGTGTTTAATTGCGCAAAATAACACTAAATTTGCATTTTTAATTCAATTTCTGTTTTTATTGGGTAATTGGACATTTTTCTAATAGTGGCATAACTAAATGTGAAAAAATCTCTATCTCGAGAACGGTTAGCCTTAGAGTAATAGAATTGTTCTCATTCTTTTCCGCATCAAAAATCTATATATATAAAGAAGAAAAGTGTGTATGTATGATCCACCATAACTGGAGAACGGCTGAACCGAATTTCATGAAATTTATTTTGGTAGTCTAGAAATCACCCCACAAAAAACCATAGGCCATGTTTCGAGTTTCTACGACCAGTGGTTCTCGACATATTAGTGAAAAACGACACTTTTCCTAGGAGTTCTACTCTCTAACTCCATGATTCACAACGAAAAAGATTGGACTTTGTTGGTTTAAAACGTGAAGTCAATTAAGTTTTGTGGGAGTTTATTGAACGGATTAGACACTTTTGAAAATCGCAGGTTTGAGACATGAATTTAAAGGGAAACTTTCGCCATGGTTTATTTCTCACAGGCTTACTCAACACTGAGTTTTGTGGGAGTTTATTGAACGTATTAGACACTTTTGAAAATCGCAGGTTTGAGATATGAATTTAAATGTAAACTATCACCATGGTTTATTTCTCACAGGCTTACTTAACAACGAAAAGTATTAAGAAATCACAAGAAAGGTCAATCATGCATAAAGCATTGATTATGAAACACTTTCCAACTTTAATTTTATTTAAACATCTCTATAAAATGCCATACATTCAGCGGTAATATATCACAATCGACTCTATATGTTCCGGTGTAATATCCATAGTTTTGCATGGTAAATCCGGAGCAACGCCGAATAATCGTTGCTAGTTACGTATAAAACAAGCATTTAATTGATATATTTGAACATACGTAGATTTTTTCTAGATTTTTGCGATTTTTGAAAGCCATTTCATAAAAAAAGGCAGGTTGTTCTTTTCCGAATAATACCAAAATCTAATCAGCACCAGAGTATCCCAGAAATAACTTATCTACCAAATTTTGTGAAATTTGGTCAATTAGTATTTTAGCTAGAGTGGATACATGACATTTTTGCGGGCCATTCCGTAAAAAAAGGCTGGTTGTTCTTTTCCAATTAATACCAAAATCTAATCAGCACCAGAGTATCGTACAAGTAACATAAGTAACAAATCTACCAAATTTTGTGAAATTTGGTCAATTAGTATTTTAGCTAGAGTGGATACATGAAATTTTTACGGGCCATTTCGCAAAAAAAGGTGAGTTCTGTTTTTACAAATCGTACCAAAAACTAATCAGCACCAGGCTCATACCCAAGTGACTTACCTACGAAATTTTATGAAATTCAGTCCACAAGTGTTTGAGTTAGAGTGGATACATACATTTCACAGACACACACACAGACGTCACGCTAAAAATAGTTTTTTCGTATTCTAGAGGTCTCGAAACGTGTAGATCCGTCGAAAACTCGAGTTGCGATTTTCGGCATGATTCCAATACCTTCCCTATACATTACCATGTATTGCAGGGAAAGTAAAAATATTGGAATGATTGAAACCTTGTCAGAGCATATTATGGAAGTTGATCCCAACATTGAATGTAGGCTTACAATTCGCAAAAAGATAAGCTATACAATTCGTTGCTACAATGACATGTATGAAGAGAAAAGGTCAAAGAAGAGAAATACGTAGACATCGATATTGCAATTTTTAGAAAACAAAAATCAATTACGAGAAACATGCATTTTTAAAAATTATTTCTAATAAAGAGATTTGAATTTATTAATCGCGTTTTATTTATTGAAAAACAGGGAGAAAATTATCATTTTTACTTTCCCTGCAATACATGGTAATGTATAGGGAAAGTATTGGAATCATGTCAAAAATCGCAACTCGAGTTTACGACGGATCTACACGTTTCGAGACCTCTAGAATACGGAAAAACTATTTTTAGCGTGACGTCTGTGTGTGTGTGTGTCTGTCTGTCTGTCTGTCTGTGCAGATTTTGTATCCACTCTAACTAAAAAACTAATAGACCGAATTTCATAAAATTTGGTAAGTAAGTCACTTGTGGGCGAATCTGGTGCTGATTAGTTTTGGGTACGATTTGGGATAAAAGAACCCGCCTTTTTTTGCGAAATGGCCTGCAAAATTTTGTATCCACTCTAGATAAAAAAACTAATAGACCGATTTTTACAAAATTCGGTAGATAAGTCACTTGTGGGTCACTCTGATGCTGATTAGATTTTGGTATGATTCGAAAAAAAATAATCTGCCTTTTTTTGCAAAATGGGCCTCAAAAATCGCCAAAATCTAAAATAAAGATCTACGTATGCTCAAATATATCCATTAAATGCTTGTTTTATACGTAATTTGTAACGAAGAAAAGATTAAGATTAACCCCATTACACTAGGACTAGCCGTTCTCGAGATATTTTAGTTTTTCTTATTTTTTCTACGCCACCTTTGAAAATAAGTCCAGTTACCAAATGAGAAAGAAACTTTAATTATAAGTGAATTAAATTTAATTAAAATAAAGAGAACGTGGATATAAGTCTGCAGGGAAAGTCATGTGCTGCCCACATCAGATTTTTTGGTATGTATTTAGTTCCCTGATTTTTCCGGTATCACACCGTCCGGGATATTGGTGTAACCAATTATCCGGACTATGCGAGGAATTGCTATATATATATATGTGTGTGTGTGTGTGTGTGTGTGTGTGTGTGTCTGGGTTAATTAGAGCTAGATGCACAGACTTGAAAATGAGTTTAGTCTAATTAATCTTCAAAATTAAGCCAGTGCTGAATATTTCTCTTTTACTTTCCCTGCAATACATGATAATGTATAGGGAAAGTATTGGAATCATGCCGAAAATCGCAACTCGAGTTTTCGACGGAACTACACGTTTTGAGATCTCTAGAATACGAAAAAAACCATTTTTAGCGTGACATCTGTGTATGTGTCTGTATGTCTGTGCAATGTATGTATCCACTCTAACTCAAAAACTTATGTACCGAATTTCATAAAATTAGGTAGGTAAGTCACTTGGGTATGACCCTCGTGCTGATTAGTTTTTGGTACGATTCGTGAAAACAGAACCTACCTTTTTTTGCGAAATGGCCCTTAAAAATTTCATGTATCCACCCTAGCTAAAATACTAATTGACCAAATTTTATAGAATTTGGTAGATAAGTTACTTGTACGATACTCTGGTGCTGATTAGATTTTGGTATTAATCGGAAAAAGAACAACCTGCCTTTTTTTACGAAATGGCCCTCAAAAATCGCCAAAATCTAACAAAAAGTTAAGTATGTTCAAATATATCAATTAAATGCTTGTTTTACACGTAATTTTTGATGAGGAAAACAATAAGAATAAATCTATTACTCTAGGACAAACCGTTCTCGAGATATTTGAGATTTTTTGCATTTAGTTATGCTACTTTTAGAAAAATGTCCAATTACCAAATAAAAACAGAAATTGAATTAAAAATGCAAATTTAGTGTTATTTTGCGCAATTAAACTCAATTTAATGAATTATTGAAGAAATAAAGAAAAAAAATGAATGTGAGTCTGCAGCGAAAGTCATGTGCTGCCTACATCAGATTTTTCGGCATTGTGGCCGTGGTTTAACTGGTTTGTTGATTATAATATTTCGTTATTACTTGATGTGGTTATTATATCTCTCTAATATATATATATATATATATATATATATATATATATATATATATATATATATATATATATATATATATATATATATATATCCTATTCAAACAAAGCGCATAAGGAAAGCAAAGGGAAAAAAGTGTTTTGAAAATGTTGGCGTTATGCTGTCCTACCCCTTCGAACACTAGTATATTTATCCAAATGAAAAAAAAATGGAAATACAGTGCAAGAATAAGCAAAGTACCACAAATTGGTCAGGGAGGGGATGTGATCCCCACTCCTCGGTTAAGAATGCTTTACACCGCGGCCACACTCCAGTGAGCTGGTTCTTCACCTGCCAATAATCAATGACTAAACACATCCATATAAATCCTCTTGGAAAGAAATTTCAACAGAAATTCAAAAACACTAGACCAGAACCATACCAAAACAAATACCATACCTAAACTTACTACCCGAGAACGAGATCCATACAAAAAGTCTTCATCCTCCTTCGTCTTATTTATACCTCTGATTGGTAAAAAATCTCGCATAACAATCAGTTATGGTTATGTTGAAAAAACCCATTGCGATATCACATAAAAACCTTGGAGGATATCCCTGTTTCATTGCTTCTGCAAAAGAAATCCTGACATTATTATCCCGGTCTATTGTTTTAGAGTTTCATTTTAGACTTTGAATTAAGTGATTAAAAACTATGTTCCTGAGCACACACACACACACACACACATATATATATATACAGTGATCTATTACTTATACGCGCGTTTTTCACTAATGCGCGTTTTTTTCCGCAGTCCCGGACAGGGATATAGGAAAACAATAACTCTTATTCATTTATGCGCCGCACTAAAAAAGCTCCTCTCACTTATGCGCGTCACAAAAAATTTTTTTTCTCAGTTCAAAAAGTAGATTCCTCAAGTAGTCAGGTGTTGCTTATCGCAAGAATTTTACCCTTTTTGTTCTGCTTCTAAGGATGCATCCTGTTCAGATTCCAGGAACACATTCCTCTACCTTATACACAAGAGTGTAAGTGGGGGGTACTTGTGATTGACGTCAGTAAAAATCGCAGCCAATTAGAGAGGTTAGTACGGTACGTACCACGTGGCATTGATCGCTAACGAAAGAACAATCTTTGGAGTTTTGGTTAGATGGTTACGTTTTAAAATGGCGAAAAGAACGAAATTGTCACTTTAGTTTAAAATGGATGTCATTAAAAAATTCGAAAAAAATCCTTGCACCTCGAAAAAAGCTTTAGCGGAGCATTTTAATGTCCCAGAATCGACATTGAGAGGGATTTTAAAAAATCGGGAGGCGATAATAGTAGCTCATCGAGAATGTGGAATTCAGTCGAAGAAAAGAAGCAGAATTCAAGGCGGAAAGTACGAAGAATTTAAGAAAGTTTTGGTGCTATGGTTTGAAAAAGCTCGTGCCATGAACATTCCTGAGCTTCTAAGGATGAAGGCCTTACAGTTGTCAAAGAGTTTTGAAATGGAAAACTTTTCTGCATCACATGGATGGATTGAAAAATTCAAAAATAGGCATGGCTTGGCAACTCGTGTCCTTTCTGGGGAAAGTGCGAGTGTCAATGAAGGAACTGTAAAACAATGGAAAGAAGACTTGACTACTTTAGTAAACGGATAATAACCGAAAAACATCTACAATTGTGACGAAACTGGTCTTTTTTATAAAATGATTCCCCACAGAAGCTTAATATTCAAGGGAGAACCATGCCATGGTGGGAAAAGTAAAGAAAGACTAACTGTCTTGCTGTGCTGAAACGCCGATGGTTCGGAAAAATTCCCGCCATTGGTCATTGGCAAATCAAACAAACCTCGCTGTTTTAAGAATGTGAAGAAGACTTTGTTTATTTGTCTGTCTGTCTGTCCGTTAGCACGATAACTGCCGAAAAAATAACTTTATCAAAATGAAATTTTAGCATGTTGTTTAGACGGTCTGTGGGACCTATGGGAATATAAATGAATAATATCACCCAATTAGTTTCGGATTGAACCCGGTTGAAAAAATGAAATACATTGAACCCTATGGGATCTAATTTTTCAAACATTTTTTAAGCGGCTTTAAAAATAACAAATTGCTTCGAAAGTTTTATGAAATATTCAAACTATCCCATAAAATATATAAAAAAAAAATTCAGCAAAATATATTCAGTAGTTTTTTAAATAAAAATTAAAATAATAATTACACCCTTTATATGGAGAGATCACGTGACCATTATATGAAGAGATGACGTGACCCACTTCAAAATAAAATATGGCATCCATCTTGTCTCAAAGTCGAGATTTTTAAAGTTCTTTTTAATTCATATTTAGTGCTGCATCCGTTCTAAAACCGCTTTATTTTTGCTTAAATTTTGTGCATCTACATATTGAAACAACGCAATTACAATGTACGAGTAGTTGAGTATAAATGATCATCCAGCTTTGATTATTTCTACAACGAAGCCTACTTTTCACTTATGGAAAATGTAAATACTAAAATATGTAGAATGAGTTGTATAAGAATTGCTGCATTTCTTTAACGCAAAATTATTTAACTCATGGAGCTGTTATGAATGAACTCATAGCTGTTATGAATGAAACATTCATTGATATTACGCAGAGAAGCAAACGATTTTTTTCGATAAAGTATTAAGCCTAGAGTTAAATTACTTGTACCTCCATGGTTTTAAGTTTTTAAATAAAATAAATTATTATAGTATTGCGATGAATGAAATGCTGCTTTTATAGAGAGAGCCAGGCGTGTTATATTTCGATGACGTCATTTGAATAAATTTCATGTGTTTTCGATGAAGTTTTCAAATATAATAAATTATTGTAGTATTATGATAATTTTAAAAATATTATCCTGGAATGCATCGCATTTTAGATATGTGTAAACCAGGCATTTTATATTTCAATGCCGTCATTTAAATAAAGTCCATTTTTTTCTATGCAGTTTTAAGTTTTCAAATATAATAAATTAATGTAGTATTGTGATATTTTAAAAATATTACCGAGGAATGTATCGCATTTTAGAGATGTTTAAATGAAATTGCAATGATGTGGGAAAGTGTTTCATAACCAATGCATTATGCATGATTGATCTTTCTTGTGCTTTTGTTCAATCTTTTAAATTATAAATTTTAATCTGCTGACACCATTCAAAGGAAAACAAGAAAGATCAATCACGCATAAAGCATTGATTATGAAACACTTTCCAACTTCAATGCAATTTTGTTTAAACATCTCTAAAATGCAATACATTCCTAAGTAATATTTTATAACTTATCGTAATACTTCTGTAATTTTTTATATTTGAAAACTTAAACCTTCATAGAAAAAAATGAACTTCATTCAAATAACGGCATTGAAATATAAATTGCCTGGTTTAAACATCTCTAAAATGCGATACATTCTTCGGTAATATTTTTAAAATCATCATAATACTACAATAATGTATTATATTTGAAAACTTCATCGAAAACAACTGACATTCATTCAAATGACGTCATAGAAAAAATAACACGCCTGGCTGTCTCTATAAAAGCAGCATTTCATTCATTACATTTTCCCAATCATTTCATTCATCACAGTACTAAAATATATATATTTTTTTTAACTTAAGACCATGGAGCTACAAGTAATTAAATTATATGCTTAAAACTTCATCTAAAAAATCGCCCTTCTCTCTGTAAAATCAATGAATATTTCATTCATATCGGCTATGCAGACTCCATGACCTAAATACTTTTGCGTTAAAAATACAGCAATTCTTATACAACTCATCCTACATATTTTGCTGTTTACATTTTACGTAAGTGAAAAATAGACTTCGTTGCAGAAATAACCAAATTTGGATGATCATTTAAACTCAAATATGTTGTCATTGCGTTGTTTCAGTGTGTATATGCACAGAATTTAAGCAAAAGTAAAGCGGTTTTAGGACGAATACAACACTCAATATGAATTAAAAAGAACTTTAAAAATCACGATTCTGAGGCAAGATGGATGCCATATTTTATATTGAAATGGGTCACGTGATCTTTTCATATCATGGTCACGTGATCGCTTCATATAAGAGGTGTAATTATTATTTTAATTTTTATTTAAAAAACTACTGAATATATTTGCTGAAATTTCTTTTATTGATTTTATGGAATAATTTGAATATTACCTAAAATTTTCGAAGCAATTTGTGAATTTTAAATCCGCTTAAAAAATGTTTGAAAAATTAGGTTCCATAGGGTTCAATGTATTTCATTTTTTCAACCCGGGTTCAATCCAAAACTAATTGGGTGATATTATTTATTTATATTTCCATAGGTCCTGCAGACCGTCTGAACAACATACTAAAATTTCATTTTGATTAAGTCATTTTTACGGCAATTATCGTGCTAACGGACAGACAGACAGACAGACAGACAGAATGAACAATGTTATAATAACTTTTCAACTTTGTTGTAAAGTGTTAAAAATGAGAAAAAAAGAAAAACAAAACGAATCCCGTTCAATTAATTAATTAGCTAAGAAGAATGCTCCGGTTTTTAATATGAACTCTGAATTCAAGCAGCAGTGAACGTGGAAAGTCAATGGGTGACCGGAAAAATTTAGCTGTCATGTGGAGGGTTATGAAAATGCTGATGGTCTGGGTTAGTATCTAAATTAAAATGTTTATCCGTGATTGAAACACGTTTATAGCATTTTGTAGCAGCGTCACCCAGAGATAGATACATAAACAGACAGATAAATCAAGGCTATTTATATTAAAATATATATATATATATATATATATATATATATATATATATATATATATATATGTATATATATATATATATATATATATATATATATATATATATATATATATATATCTAATCTCGTAAGCCTAAATCTCCTCCATGTGCAAGCTTTTTTGCTTGATTTTTTTGTTTTCTTATTTGCATTCCTCATTTTTGAAATTTGTTGATTGTCTTTGTCCTTAAGACTTGCATTATGCTTTATTATTTCCTCTTTTTGTCTTAATTTCTTTTATTTCTTTGTATTTGTAGAAAAATTTTGGAATAGTGTATTATGAGTTACTACATACATTCTAACTTTGGATTTAATAATTTATATTTATATATATATATATATATATATATATATATATCGGCATTGTGGCCGTGAATTTGCTTCTATGGTGATGTTAATATTACTTGAATTGTTTTTAACACTTTACAACAAAGTTGAAAAGTGTTTATGACTTTGTTCATTCTGTCTGTCTGTCTGTCTGTCTGTCTGTCCGTTAGCACGATAACTGCCGTAAAAATGAGTTTATCAAAATGAAATTTTAGTATGTTGTTCAGACGGTCTGTAGGACCTATGGGAATATAAATAAATAATATCACCCAATTAGTTTTTTATTGAACCCGGGTTGAAAAAATGAAATACATTGAACCCTATGGGACCTAATTTTTCAAACATTTTTTAAGTAAATTTAAAATTCACGAATTGCTTCGAAATTTTTAGGAAATATTCACATTATCCCATAGAATATATAAAAAAAAATTCAGTAAAATATGTTAAGTAGTTTTTTAATTAAAAAAATTATTTAATATAGGGAAAAAAACAAATTCAATTAAATTCTGACTTTGGGATATCTTCCAGAAAGAAAAGAGAGAGATATTATATAATAAATATCTCTCCATTTATTTAAACGTTTTGCATATGGGAGTGGCTTCATATTTTAAAATAAATTTGGTAGATAACAATTTTTCATTTTTTTAAGATTTTATATAACTCTTCATGATAAATTTAATTGATGGCATTTTAAATGCACTTTCCTACGTCCTAGAGAGTTAAAATTTGGTACACAGCTTAAATTTGTTGAACATTTTTTTCGACAAAAATTTGATGGATCTTTAAATATAGATCATACATTTTTTTCGAAATGGCCTGAAAATAATCCCCGTTCACTTCTATAAATCATTGGTGTAATATTGTTAAAAATTCTGATGTGGACAGCACATGTCTTTCTCTGCAGATTCATATTCGTTCTCTTTATTTATTCAATGATAATTTGAGTTTATCTGCACAACATAAGTATTTTAAATGACATTGAATTTACACGTTAAACTTAAATTTGGTTCTCATTTGATAGCTAGACTTATTGTCAAAGGTGGCGTAGCGAAAACGCGAAAAAACTAGAATATCTCAAGAACGGCTAGTCCTAGAGTAATGGGGTTAGTCTTATTCTTTTTGTTGTCAAAAATCACATATAAAATAGGAATTTAATTGATATAATTGAGCACACGTAGTCTTTTATTTTTATATATAACGATTTTTGCTGGTCATTTCGCAAAAATAGCCCGTTCCTTTTTCCCGAATCGTAGTAGAATAACCTACAAATGATTTATATACAAAATTTTGTTAAATTTGGTATATAAATCACTTGTAGGTTATTGAAATATTATACTCCAAATTTTGTTAAATTTGGTTCATTAGTTTTTAGCTAGAGTGGATAAAGGCAATTTCTGCGGCCATTTCGCAAAGAAGGCAGATTCTTTTATTACGAATCGTACTATAATCTAATGAACATCAGGATTTCCCACAAAAAACATACCTACCAAATTGTATGAAATTCGGTCCATTAGTTTTTCAATTAAAGTGGATGTAATATCCACACAGACACACAGAAACATACACAGATACACCCTTACACACACAGACGTCATCCTAAAAGTAGTTTTTTCGTGTTCTAGAAGTCCCAAAACGTGTAGATACTTTGAAAATTCGAGTTCCGATCACGATTCCAATACTTTGAGTACATACACATACACATATATATTATCTGTGTATTATCTGTGTATCTAAATTCCGTGCCTATGCAATTACAATAGTTGTGATTTTAAATGATCCCTAAACTTTTATTATTTCTTCAAGGAAGCCTAATTTTAACATATGCAGAATGCAAATATCTCAAGCGATTGTAAGATGAATTACATAAGAATTGCTGAATTTTTTTCACACAAAATTATTTAGCTCTGGAGTCTGGAATACAAGTTATATGAATGAAATATTCATTGATTTTGCATAAAGAATCAGATGATTTATATTTCGATACAGTTTTAAATATTTAAGTATAATAAATTACTGTAGTACTGTGATAATGTAAAATATATTACCACTGAATGAATCACATTTTAGAAATTTTTAAATGAAATTACATTTCAGTTGGAAAGTGTTTCATAATCAATGCTTATGCATGATTGATCTTTCTTGTTATATATATATATATTTTTTAATTTTATTTTTACATAATTCTTATTATTACATATTTCAAATATATATATATATATATATATGATACAGGAATTTTAAACTTTCCTCAATAACGCGCCTTTCTTTCATAATTATTATTCCAAATTCCTATTTCATGTCCAGCACGTATTGCACCCACGCCACTAATATTAACAAAAGGAAGTCTGCCAGCACTTCCTCTTTTTTCCTCGATCATACCATATATGGTCACTAAATTTAACCTCTGCGTAAACTTTCTCATATGAAACCACTTCCCCATCACATTTTTAAAGCATAATAACGCGAACACAGCATGTTTCCCATGTCTTCATACCCTCCCCTATAACTGTACATTGTGTGAACCAACGTAAACGGCAATGAAATTTCTTGAGAGCTGGTCGCCGATCCTATGTATCGGTCAGCCCTATGTAACTACTTATGTTTCACGAGTGTCATCTAATAAAGTAGATTTTTGTAACCTGAAAAGTCTCTTCGCTGAACTATTGTACTGCTATTACAGAAAGTCGACAGGATGCACTAAACTTGGGGTCAGTACACTCAACATTGTATAAATGCTTTATAATCAGTTTAACTAAGGGAATTTTAAGTAACTACATATTTTAATGAGATTTTGAACATATATTTAAACACATAGTAGGATATTGTATGAAGTACGTGTAATTTCATTTAAGTATTTAAAAATCATCTTTAATCACATTTAACCTTGAAATTAATATTTTAATTGTTGAATTTGTTGAAAATTGTTTTATTATTAGGTATTTTGTAAATTTTTGGGATCCCATCAAGCACACTAACACAAACATAAACACAAATTTCATAACACTGTGAGAAGAGTGAATGGTGTGTGCGAGTTTCCCCTGATCAAAGAACTCTACTTTTTTTTTATAAAGCAAAAACTAATTCATTCCACTTACACAACATAGAATAAAGAAAAATAATATATTAAACTATTACCATATTGTATAATTTGTTTGTGAGAATTATTTGTAATTAGAGAAAAAATCTTCATATTATTATTGTAAATATACGAAATATTTACAGTTCTCAGGTTTGTAAATAATTATATTTTTACTGCTTTTTATATTATAAATTTTATTATGATTTTTACTTTTGATTTCATATTGAAATATTATGCTTTGTGTCTGTCCAAGAAGTTTTCTTTGGAAGGGGGTAGATATGATACAGAAATTTTAGGCTTTCCCCAATAACACGTTCTTTTCTTTCATAATTATTATTCCAAATTCCTATTACATGTCCAGCACGTATTGCAACTATATTAAATTTTATCCCACGCCACTAATATTAACAAAGTCTGCCAGCACGTCTTCTTTTGCTCGACCATACCATATATGGTCACTAATCTTAATCTCTGTGTAAACTTTCTCATATGAAAGTGATTCCTCCTCACATTTTTAAAGCATAATAACGCAAACACAGCATGTTTCCCATGTCGGCATATCCTCTCCTATAACTGTACATTGTGTGAACCAACTCAGACGGCATTGAGATTTCTTGAGAGCTGGTCGCCGATGAGGAGCTCGGCTGGTCTATGTAATTACTTATGTTTTACGAGTGTCAGCTAATAAAGTAGATTTCTGTGACCTGAAAAGTCTCTTCCCTGGAGTATTGTATCTGCTATTACACACACACACACACACACATATATATATATACACTCATGTCTAAAAGTTAAGCATAGTTGCTGTTTATGTGAAAATTTCGGGAAATCTACATTGAAATGGACGAAAACGCGGTATGCGAGTGTAATAGGGTTATAGAAGAAGAAAACAATGTAAAGCAGGGGTAATAACGACTTTCATTATCCAAAGAAAAGGGTTGAAAGAAAAAGGGTTACAATATGAGTGTCAACCTCAGTGAAACAGAATGATTAAAACAATGTGATGCTGCAGTTTAATACGGTGTGTGGTAATCTCGGGTAGCCACGCATGTATCACAACGATTTCCCATACTTCCGATGAGGGTTTGGATGAGTTGTGCGCTCAAAGAGTTCCAAGTCTCACGGAGAGCAGTTTTCAATCCCGGAACGGATCTTGGTGGGTAGCGGAGGGCTGCAAGATGTCTCTCGAGCATATCCCACACATGCTCTGTTGGATTCAGATAAGGATATTGGCAGGCCACTGCATGTGCTGGATATCTTCAGTTTGGAGGAAGTCGTCGACCAAGGCAGCACGGTTAGGAGGGGCGTTATCATCCATGAATATGAAACCAGGACCAACAGCACCTCCAAACAATCGAACGGTAGGCTCGAGGACTTCGTCTCTGTATCATTGACCGCTAACCGACCCCGTGTCAAAGATGTGGAGGTCTGTGCGGCCGTCCATCATGATGCCTGCCCAGACCATGACTCCCCCAAACGGAAAACGATGTCTTTCCGTGATATTTCCCGGCTGGAAACACGTTCCACGTTCTCTCCAGATCGTGCTCCGTCGAGAATCAGTTTGCAGGCTAAACCTGGACTCGTCACTGAACATAACATTGCCCCACTGTTGTCCACTCCACTGCCGATGCTCCAAACTCCACTGTAAACACGCGCGTTTTTGTACAGACGTCAGGGGGATACAAAATGCTGGTTATCTGTCATAGAGACCAACATGTCTGAGTCTCCTGTACACAGTTTGTTTCGAAACAGTGACTCTTGAGGCGGCTGTCAGGGCTGAACCCAGTTGTCTGGCAGAACGGTTCCTCTGACGTTGCGTAGTTATCACCAAATATCGGTCTTGCCGAGCGTTTGTTACCCTTGGCGGACCTGGTACTGGTCGTCGGGAAACATCTCCAGTGGTTTTGAACCTCTGCCACAGTCTGGAGATCACACACTGAGGCACATTCAGAATTCGAGACGCTTCGGTTTGGGATCAACCGGATTCCAGCATTCCAATAATTCGTCCCTTCAAAGACATGTCCAGTTGGCATCTTTGTGACATATTTTGTCCTTTTTTATTGTTAACAACGCTCCGTACCACAACAATTGCGAAATTCTGCCTCAGCTGGCCATGTCGCACGAGACCGTTTTATATTCGTTCCAACGTGCGCCGGTGCTTTGCGCATGTCGACGTCGACTGAACTGCTTTGCATATGCACAATGATTTATCTTCGTCCCACGATTCTCCACAACTGATTGTGAACCATTGTATCCCTATTAATTCCGAATTCTTCTAATTTTACGAATTATGTTTAACTTTTGGACATGAGTGTATATTATCATGATTACCAGGAACCTCACTTCCCATTACGGACCGCTGAATCCCCTGAAACTTTTAGCAACATGCTTGCAAATGTTTTACAGTGCAGCAAACTTCATGTAATATCCATTGATGAATATTTTCCCATACTAAATTTTAGGGATTGGTGGCATCTCCATTGCAAGACGAACACATTGTCTGTAGAATGCATGAGTAAGTTGGTACCAAGAGAAAAGAAAAATCCTTGACAATTTCTTAATTGTTGGAAGTAACATACAGGTCATCAGAATTGAGCTCAGCCATCTGATCTAACTTAATTGGAACATTAACCTAGCACACATGTGCATATTTTCTGTTGGACAGAAAGTTGTACTAAATCTTCCTTTTCTCCGTGCAATAATTTCCAGCAAAAACACATTAAAGTCTAAGAAGATCTAAGATATTAAGTAATTACTCCATACCACAGGAGTACATGGCATTTTATAATGCCCAATTAGATGACCTACTTCCAATAAAAGATAGTGACTAAAAAAAGCTTTCTTGTACAATATGTTTATTCATTTTTATTTATTTATATTTTTTTTCTTATTTTGGTATTTTTTATTTTGCATTTTTTATTTTGTATGTCAATAAAGATAGTCTTCATTGTAAGAATATTATTCTTATTCTAAATTTTCAGTTGTCACGTGTTCATATTAGAGACACCATGAATCCCCAATTCACATACTAACATAAAACAAAATCTTGAGAAGTATCTGCATTTAGACATTATTTAAGATGTAGTTATCTCAAAATTGAGTAGATAAATTAATATTTTATAGTGATATTAGCATTCAAAGGTATTGCACGGAAGTTATATGTTGAAAAGGATCAAGACAAGTCATGTAGAGGAAGTTATGTGTCAACAATCATATGTAAATAGAGTAGGATAGTAGTTTTTTTAAAATATATATTAAGTCGAATCTCGGTTAACTTAAAATTCGGTTATATATATATTTAATAAAAAGTGTTATAAAAATTATTAATTATGAAACTGTTATAAGTATTTAAGTTTAAATTTATGATTTGATCTTTTATAATCATGAAACACTTTAGAATTAAGGAGGTCCTGGGAAAATTCCAGTTTCAATATTCAGACATCAGTTATTCACTGCAAATACCCTTCAGATTAAAGTTGCTTGAGCGCCATTCTAAAGAAGACTTGTCACAGTAAGGAATCGAATCACAGGTCTTTGACTGGTCTAGCCAACGCTTTTAAACATCGAGCCACTGAAATTGTTATTTTTATTTCCAGATTTGAAGTGATATAATTCTCTGTTGTAAAATATCTCATTTTCTTTTGATGTGTTTCAAATGTGTTTTAAAAGTCATGAAATTCCGCAAAAAAAAAAAAAATGTTTCTTTTCAATTTCAAAATTCCATCCACGAAAGAATATCCACAAAATTAAAGTTAGAAATTCAATTGTTATCGCAATCATGGAATTTTAAGTTTCTAAAATGTACAGAAAGTGTTTTAAACCCACAAAATGCTTCATTTCAGGAAAAAAAATTCTTTCATTTCCATTTATAAGTATTTTAGAACACCTACGAAATTAAATTGAGGAAAATAATTTTCGCAATAATGGAGTTTAAAGTCCTTAAAATATGCAGAAAGCCATCAAAGAGAAGCTATAGCGGAAGTGTCAACAATCCTGCTAAAAAAAACAGGAAATCTGTTTTTGATATTCATAATTAAGTCTTAATTATCCCTCTTTGCTAATTGCGCCATTTCGTAAAAAACATAAACATTCACAAATCCCCGCCACTTTCAACCTCGCACACGCAATTTTCAATGTTCCAAAGTTTAATGACTTCAATGGCTGATGAGAAAATGGCGAAAATTTCGCAGACGATGTTTTCTTAGAATGATAGACCGGAATCAGCGATGCGTGCAGAATGAAGAAATTTATTTAATGTGAAGGAAAAAATAACGATTAATGGAAAATTTGTTTTTATAAATTGGCATTTCATTTAAGAAATGGAGTATAGTAATACTCTTACAACCAGCGCAAAAGAAGATATGAAGGAACGCATTAGCGATGTTTGAGGAGAGAATCTGTTTAATGAGATTTTTAATAGTGGAAATTAAAGTAAATAACGAGAATTAAATCGAAGCTTTGCGTAATGGAAGGATATAAATTGCCGTAATTAGAAGGTATGTGATGTGTATATTACGTTCAAATAGTGCATTTGAAATACATAACCTATGCAAAATCATTTCCTGTATTCCTATTTTTTTAATATAATATTAATTTACGATATATGTTAAGAAATATACGTGTATTTTGCTAATAGAAGACACAATTAATTATTTTAAAGATCTGATTAATTATTCCATTCGTTGATGCTTCGTTTATAGAAAATTTGACTTCGAATGTGGAATGATAGGGTTATTATAGTCAAACTCTGTTTGAAAAGGTGCCCGATAAGAAAATTTCTCATTCGAAACGTCAATAATCTGCTTCAACGTCTCATAAACTTAACGATTCTTTATTTCTTTTAATAAATTTAGAGATTTTTTATTTTAGAAATTTGATTTTCTGCTTTTTCTACTAATCATATTTTATATTAACCAGACAAATACCCTTAAAAAATTTTCAAAGATTAATTCTTTCGTACTTTTTGTTCTTACAATACATGCATGGCAATGTATAGGGAAAGTATTGGAATCATGTCGAAAATCGCAACTTGAGCTTTGGTCAAATCTACACGCTCTGTACAATATATATCCACTATTATAACTTATAAGCTATTCGACGAAATTTCACAGAATTTGAAAATTTGGTAAATAATAAGTCACTTGTGGGTTACCCTGGTGCTGTTTGAATTTTAATAGGAAAAACAATAAATAAAGCCTGCCTTTTTTTCCCCTTGCGAAATGGACCGCAAAAACCGCTAAAATCTGAAATAAAAGATTAAATGGAACGAATAAATATGTTTGTTGTGAACGTGATTTTTGACGACGAAACGGACAAGATCAACCTTACTGCTTAGGATGGACGATCATTCTTGAGATTTTGAGGAGCTGGCGATGTTTTTCACTGCGTTTAAAAAAAAATTTTCGATGAAATTTCGTAAAAGGTTATGTCACTTGAAAGTTATCCTTGTGTTGATATGATTTGATATGATTCGGAAAAATGGAACAGGCCTTTTTTTTTGCGAAGTGGCCCGCAAATTAGAAATAAAAGACAAAATATACCGAAATGTATTAATTAAATGATTGTTTTGTACGTAATTTTTGAATTTTTTACGACAGAGCAAATAAAACCAACCCAACTCTAGGACTGACCATTCTCGAGATTATTATTATTATTATTACTATTATTATTATTATTATTATATTTATAGAGATTATTATTATTATTATTATTACTATTATTAGTACCATTTTAGTAATTGCCGATGTGGTGGCCGAGCGGTCAAAAAGGCAGGCGTTTCCTCGTGATGGCTCGGCTGCCAGATTGCAGGTTCGAGTCCCGCCTGCGGGCATGGATGTTGGGATGTCTTATTGGGGCAGAAGTCAGACTTCTACCTTCGGGTGCCCCGGGTCTTTGACTAAACAGAAGCTGCGCACATTTCTTCCTTAATAAAATATGTTAGGAACACGACACCAACCATTTTAGTAATTTTAGCAGGCTCACGGCGTTTTATAATGCGATAAGTAGCCAGATTTGAAAAGAAAGTGCTTTACTTTCATAACATTGAACATAATTTCAAAACAGTATGCGTGTCATTTTGTACAATTAAACTCCATTTTATTGGATTATGAAAGAAGGGAAGAAAAAATTAGTTTAAGTCTGTTGGGAAAGTCATGTGCTATCAAAATCTCAAATAAAAGACTAATTATGCTAAAATGATAAATATGCTAAATTAATTAGATGATTGTTCTATACGTAATTTTTGACGACAAAGTGAATAACACCATCCCTATTACTTTGGAACGAACCGTTCTCAAGATATTTAAGTTTTTTGTAATTTTGAAGAGATGGTTATGTTTTAAAATGCTTTAAGTTGCCAAATGGAAAAGAAAAAGTTTTAAAACTACAAATCAAACAAGTATTCGTGTTATTTTCGGCAATTGATGGATTATGAAAGAGGAAAGGAATTGGAGTCTGTAGGTATAATCATGTTCTGTTCACATTAGATTTGTAATTTCGTTGCCACACGTGCTTACTATGTAGAGAAAGTATTGCAATACGATCGAAAATTAGAATTAGAATTTCAATGGATTTATACATTTTGGGCATTCTAGAACGTGACAAAACTATTTTCATCGTGGCGTGTGTATGTAATATATGTTCCCGCTTTAGCTCAACTATTCAAAGAAATTTCATGAAATTTGGTAAGTTCCTTATTTACCTTGGCACTAATTAAATGTTGGAATGAAACAAAGAAATTGAACTGGCCTTTTTTTTATATTTTTGATTATGGGGGGGATTATCTGCAAAAATCAATAACAAAATAAAGTAAAAGAATGAATATTGTTAAGTGTAATACAGAAATTTAAACGTTCCCATTAAAAGGTACCCCCTTTCTCCTAAATATGTATTCCAATTTCTTTTCTCAAACAACGAACTCGCCTTAAACTTATTAGTTCCAGCCTATCCCAATCTGGTGACATTTTATGAGTATAGTTTAATCTATTTCCTTTTATATTTAGAATAGGAATCTGAAAAAATAAACTGAAAAGTACCTCATTATCCGATCACAATTCTTCTTCGAAAAACTTCTTCAAAAAAGAATAAACAAGAAAGATCAATCATGCTTAATGCATTGATTATGAAACACTTTCCAACTTCAATGCAATTTTATTTAAAAAAGTCGAAAATGCAATACATTCCTCGTAATATTTTAAAACTTATCACAATACTACATTAATTTATTATATTTGAAAATTTAAACCTTCATTGAAAAAAATGAACTTCATTCAAATGACGGCATTGAAATATAAATTGCCTGGTTTAAATATCTCTAAAATGCGATACATTCCACGGTAATATTTTTAAAACTATCATAATACTACGATAATTTATTATATTTGAAAACTTCATCGAAAACAACTGAAATTAATTCAAATGACGTCATAGAAAAAATAACACGCCTGGATCTCTCTATAAAAACAGGATTTCATTCATAACTTTCTCCCATTTATTTCATTCATCACACTACTATAATACATTATTTTATTTAAAAATTAAGACCATGGAGCTACAAGTAATAAAACTCTATGCTTAAAACTTTACGGAAAAAAATCGTCCTTATCTTTATAAAATCAATTAATATTTCATTCATATCAGCCATGCAGACTCCATGGACTAAATTATTTTGTTTTAAAGAAATATAGCAATTCTAATACAACTCATTCTACATATTTTTCTGTTTACATTTTACATAAGTGAAAAATAGGCTTCGTTATAGAAATAATCAAATTTGGATAATCATTTAAACTCAAATATATTGTATTTGCGTTGTTTAAGTATGTGGATGCACAGAATTTAAGCAAAAATAAAGTAGTTTTAGGACGGATACAACACTCAATATGAATTAAAAAGAACTTTAAAAAATCACGATTTTGAAACAAGATGGATGCCATATATCATTTTGAAGTGGGTCATGTGATCGTTTCATATCATGGTCACGTGATCGTTTCATATAAGAGGTGTAATTATTATTTTAATTTTTATTTAAAGAACTACTGAATATATTTCGCTGAATTTTTTTTTATATATTTTATGGAACAATTTGAATATTACCTAAAATTTTCGAAGCAATTTGTGAATTTTAAATCCGCTTAAAAAATGTTTGAAAAATTAGGTCCCATAGGGCTCAATGTATTTCATTTTTTCAACCCGTGTTCAATCCAAAACTAATTGGTTGATGTTATTCATTTATATTCCCATAGGTCCTACAGACCGTCTGAACAACATACTAAAATTTCATTTTGATTAAGTCATTTTTACGGCAGTTATCGTGCTAACGGACAGACAGACAGACAGAATGAACAAAGTCATAAACACTTTTCAACTTTGTTGTAAAGTGTTAAAAAGGCTTCTTTACCGAAAACAATAAAAGTAAAATTTTGAATGCTATTTCAAATGTTTACGTCCGATTCGAGTGAAATTTTCAAAGAACGTTTAAAAATGATGAAATAATCGCATATTTAAAAACTCAAAATGAAATCTCTAAAATTCAGAAAACTATAACTTTGCATTTTGAATTTCAGTTCTTGTGAGAACAAGCGTCTGATTCGCCGATTGCCGTTCGCATCTCTTGCGCTTGGAAAATCGTTTGATGGAAAAAATTGAGTTTAAAAGAGCAAAATTTCTGCCGAACGTTTATGTTCATAACTTAACCTAATTCGAATTAAAAAAAATAAAAATCTCGCCCGAAGCTTCGATTTTCCGCTACAGACGACAGATGCGCAAACATCTTCTTTTATCGCGTAAGATTACAAAATGACTGACTCAACAACAATACATACAAAAATCCCTCAATCGGACCTATTATATACGCAAGGAAAAGAAACACAAAAGTGAGATCGTGACTCTAATGAAGGCGTGTGATTGATCAATAATTACGTCGACAAAGATAAGTTAATAAGACTGTCATAAGATTATGGAAGGCACAGCACTCTGCTGCAAGTGTCATGAGGTAGAGATACCATGAATTGGCTAATATTGCTGCAGGTCACACACAGAGAAAGGAACCATGGAGTTAGAAGAAGGAGATAAAACTCCTATGGATGAAACGCTTGAAAATGCCATAATGCTTTGAGAATTATATCTAGGTGTCGCTAGTGTTAGTAAAGTAGTCGCTAGTGTTAGTAAAGTAGTTGCTATTGCTAGGTAACAGAGCAGAAAGGCGTAGTATTTAGTATGTGCATTTTTGATTATTTTTAAATTAAGGATTGACAAATAATTATGAGTATAATTAACCAGTATTTTTTCATAGTCGTACGATGGAGTACAGGATATATGGAAATAAAAAAAATTAAAAGGTAAAGTAATTTTGAATACGTAGGAATATTCTTTAGTAGTTTAGTTCTATTTTGCATTGCGCTAATAATTTATTTTTACAAAATTAACGGTATACATAAATAATTTAGGTCTTTCGACGTAGAAATGCATATAATGCAGGACTACCTATCTTATCCCAGCGCCACCTGAAGGTGCAGTTTGAACTACTGCGATATATTTATATATTTGAGTAGATCTTGCCGAGAGCTTTAAAACGATATTACGCATAGTCTTTTTTATTCACGATTGTCCAGATAAATCGCGATATTATCAAAATTGTTTTCTTCCCCCGAAAGTGAAGAAAATTGTTTTTTGGAAAAGTCTTTACAGAAGACTGTATAACCTATAAGGCTGAACCTTTACATATTTAGTATCGTCCACAGGAGTAAACGTAACCCGTGTGGGATTTTAATTTCCCCACACCCCGGCGGTTGACAAAATTAGGGGGCTTTCGTTTCTTGGCCCTCCAGAAGCCCCCTTCCACATGATTTAAAAAAGTTGAATTTTTGCACACTTATAGTACCGACTACGAGACAGAACCCAGCACAATCGGATTTTCGATTTTTATGTCGAGTGTGGAAAGAATGGAAGTTATCTACAATTATTTACAGACCCTACGGAAGTCCCCAATTACCGTTAAAGACTGAAATTTTACTTATTTATAGTATCAATCAAGTTGTTCACGCTGAGTACGGACACGTTAAATGATGTGGGTCCGTAAGTCCTTCCGAGAGGTTGGTGGTAGGAGAAGGAGGGTACGATCCTTATGGATGCCGCCCCCTACTGGGTTCCGGCCTAAATTGGATGGTACTTCCCGGCCGTCTAAACACATACTTTACAACACTTTCGGGTAAGTCGGACGGTCTGAGTCGAAGAAGAGGAAGTATCGATGAAGGCCAGGAAATAATCGAACCGATTTTCGAATAAGACGATTATTTTTGACTCTAAGGACCATTGCCACACATTGTTGAACAAATTACACTTATTCAAATGAAGTTGCAAACTAATTTGTTAAAACTGTTTGTCAATGATAGGCTTAAATGCTAGTAATCGTTACAATTCTATCAACCTTCGTAATGGTCATATCTAACTTAAAGTGAGCAATTTATTCTTGTACTGTGGAATGAATGCCTTTCCAATCAATGCAACATTTAAGCAGCTCAGTGGAAAAAAATAACTGGCTAATGGTTGTAAATCATCAAGTAAATGTTTTTGCAAAAAGCAGCAGAAATGACCGGGCCCTTCGATCTCGAAATCCGGAAGACTGGCTATACTGCTCCAGGGAAGGCGATTGTTAAACATATTGGGAAAAAATGATTGAATGTCGCTTTGCAAGTAATTGGGATGCATAGATTAGGGAAGTGACAGATGACAGTTCGAAGTTGTTGATAGGAAATTATGTGACTTTTTATTACCATAATTTCATATCATCAATGGAATACTGGACGTTTTTCATACGTGAAATCAACTAGCCTACCGAAATGCTGCCGGAAAGAAGCGTTTTTATATACCCTTTATTACTTTCCCTACATACATAATATAATGTATTGGGAAAGCATTGTGAAGGGGGTCGAACATTCGAATTCGAATTATCAACCGTGGAACTCATTTTAGCATTTTAAGCATCTCTAACCTCAAAAGGAACGTTTTCGAGGTGAGGAATTTGTGTTTGTGTATGCGTGTGTGTGTTTGTGTGCGCGTATGTGTGTATGCATGTGTGTGTATATATGCGTGTGTGTGTTTTTGTGTTTGTGTGCGAGTATGTGTGTGTATGTGAGTGTGTGTATGCATGTGTGCGTATGTATGCCTGTGTGTGTATGTATGCGTGTGTGTGTGTATGGATGCAAGTGTGCGTGTCTGGGAACGCGATATCTCATGAACAAATGAACTGTTTCGAAAATGATTATGTTCACAATCAGTGAATATTAAACCCCTATTAATTTTAAATGCAATCGAATGCTCCCAATTTTCAAATTATTTAAAAAAAAACAGTACTTTTAATAACGATTAGAAATTTTAGAACGCTAGTAACTGTTCTCGAGATATTGCACATTTTTCAAATAAATTAATAATCAAATTTTAGCAATCTTTTTGAGATAACTCTAAATTCGGGGTTACGTACTAAAACATATCTACCCGAGGTTAATTCCTATTTTCAAATTACAAATAAATTTTTAATACTCTTTTTAACTGGGCATGGCTCATTCATTGCCTATTTTCATGGATTCAAAATCAAGAACATCCCATATTGCTTATGTAATATTATAGACCATTCAGAATACTACGTTTTTGAATGCAGTGACACTCAAAAATATCGGCAAGTAAAACCCACTGCTGGGAATAAAGTAATTTGGTTTAAAAATGCTATAAATAATAAAAATTCTAATAATTGTATAAAGAATTGTATATTTCAGGTACTTTAAATAGTTGACCAAATAACGTAAAGTTTAGCTAATACAGTCGAACCTGTTTTAAACGGAAATTTAGGAGACCGGAAGAATTTTCCGAATTGAAAAGGTTTTTGTTTCATGCAGGCTATTTCAGGCAAAGCGAAGTTTAAGGTTTAGCTGCAAATTGAGAGTCCATATATAATTGCTTACCTATACATCAAACTTTACATATATAATTGCTTTCCATATATAATTGCTTACGATATACAGGGTGTTTCACAAAGGACTCCCTGACTTTGGGATGAAACAACTCGGAAACGGTGATCGATAGAAGACTGAAACAAGTGATATGCTTATTGAGAGAGCTGTAAAAATCTGATATAAAAGTTTCAAAATTAGTTACAAATGTTACTGACAGATGGCGCTGTACACTGTAGTCGTAGTACGAATCCCTATAGAGAGTCAAAATAAAGTAAAAATAAAATAATAGTATAGTCAAAATAAGATAACAGTATAGTCAAAATAAAATCCCTATAAAGAGTTTTAAACCAAGACCAGTCTCACCACTATTTATAGCCTATTTCTCGGACTCCGTACTGCAACTACAGCGTTCAGCGCCATCTGTCAGCAACATTTGAAACTAATTTTGAAATTTTTGTATCAGATTTTTACGGCTTTCCCAATAAACATATCACTTGTTTCAGTTTTCTATTGATCACCGTTTCCGAGTTGTTTCATTTCAAAGTTAGGGAGTCCTTTGTGAAACACCCTGTGTAATTGCTTACCTATATATCGGGCTTTACATATATAATTGCTTACCATATATAATTGCTTACTTATACATCGTACTTTACATATATAATTGCTTACCTATAAATCAGACTTTACATATATAATTGCTTACATTATATAATTGCTTAACTATACATCAGACTTTGCATATATAATTGCTTACCATATATAATTGTTTACCTATACACCAGACTTTATAATGGCTTACCATATACAGATATAATTGCTTACATATACATCAGACTTTAAAATTTCTGAAAAATGTATTTAGGTGCACTTGATTATACCATAACAGCTAAATTAATTAATCTAGATATGTATATGCCTATATTTCTACATACTGCGATCACAGGAGTATTTATAAATAAGAAAGATTAATCATGCAAAAAGCATTGATTATGAAACACTTTCCAACTGAAATACAATTTATTTAAACATCTCTCTAAAATGGGATACATTCAATGGTGATATGTTTTAAATTATCACAGTACTACAATAATTTGTTTTACTTGGAAACTTAAAACTTCATGAAAAAAAATGACAATGCTATAAAATCGTTGGCTTCTCTGTTGTTGTTGTTGAAACCCAGACCGTCCGACCTACCAGAAAGGTGTAAGGTAACTGTTTGGACGGTCGGGAAGTGCCACCCAATTTAGACCGGAACCCAGTGGGGGAGGCATCCACAGGGACCGTACCCTCCTTCCCCTACCACCAACCTCTCGGAAGGACTTTCGGACCCACATGTTTAACGTGATCGTACTCCGCATGAACACGGCGGCAGTTTTGGCAGTGGCTGGAATCGAACCCGGGCCTACCGAGTGCAACTCCAGCGCGCTAACCAATGGGCTACCGCGCCCGTTGGCTTCTCTGTGTAAAATCAATGAATATTTCATTCATATCACTTATATTTCAGACTAAATAACTTTGCGTGAAAAAAATTCAACAATTCTTATACAACTCATCTTACAATCGCTTGATTTGTTTACATTTTGCATACGTTAAAATTAGGCTTCGTTATAGAAAAAATTAAAGTTTAGTGATCATTTAAAATAAAAAATGTTGCAATTGCGTAAGCACATAATGTAGATACACAGATAATATGCAAAAATAAAGCAGGTTCAGGACTTCGTAAAAACGTTTCACGAATTTTTTCAACCACTTCGGTTTTGGCTCCTGGTCGTCCTGGGCTGGTTTTCTTACAGAAGCAGCGCGTGTCTTCAAACTGCTTCACCCACCGTTCGATGTTGTGACGATGCGGTGGTTCTTTACCAAATTTCATGCGAAAATGTCTTTGAACGACGATAAACGATGATGTTTTGGCGTATTCCAAAACACAGTACGCTATTTCCTGCATGGATGACTCCATTTTGATTAACAGTGCCTCTAGCGGCGATTTCGTAACCGGGAGATTTTTCGCTGTTGCCAGATAAAACTTGTATAATTGTAGTTTCAGAATTAATTTGTTTCGGCTAAATAAATCAATTACAGAATTTGTACTTTGCTATTCTTTTTGTCCCATTCAATATGATACACCCTATAAATATAAGCGTTTCTTAAAAATCACGATTTTTACTAAACGGAAAAAATTAATAGATGTCATATTTTATTTTGCAATGAGTCACGTGATCCCTTCATATAATATAGGTGTAATTATTATTTCAATTTTTATTTAAAAAGCTACTTAACACATTTTGATGAAATTTCTTTTACACATTTTACGTGATAATTTGAATATTTCCTAAAAGTTTCAAAGCAATTTTTGAATTTTAACTCCGTTTAAAAACTGCTTGAAAAATGAGGTCCCATGGGGTTCAAGGTATTTTATTTTTCAACCCGGGTAAAATCCAAAACTGCTTGGGTGATATTATTCATTTACATTCCCATATGTCCCACAGACCGTCTCAACAACATACTAACATTTCATTTTGATAAAGTCATTTTTACGGCAGCTATCGTGCGAACGGACTGACAGACAGACAGACAGAATGAACAAAGTCATAAACACTTTACAACTATGTTGGAAAGTGCTAATAAAAACACTGTATAAATTAACCCAACATGTATTTTTGGATATATGTCTTTTTAATGGTGCGACTTTCAGTTCAAAGTTGTGCATTCATTAATATTTCTAGCATTTCAGAATCTCCCTGATTAACTGACCATTCAAGTTGTGAAAAAAGGTTTCAGAAAACCGTCATACGATTTAAAAGAAAGTTCTGTAAAAACTATTTCTCTTGAGAATAAATGGTTGAAATAGTTGGATGATTTTTTTCCCTCGTTCTTTGTTCGTTACAACAGGTGCTTATTATTAGCAAATTATTTTAAATGGTCTAAAATCAAAGACAACCAAATAAGTGGTTAAAAAGTCATTTATTAAAATCGCCTCATTATGACGTACGCAATCACATAGCTAAAGTGCTTTCGGATATTATCATGCCCTTCATCAGTAGCGAAGTAAACATTTATGAAAATCGCCTTATTATGATCATTTATTAAAATCTCCTTATTATCATCATTTATTAAAATCGTTTTATTATGATCATTTATTAAACTCGCCTTATTATGATCATTTATTAAAATCGCTTTATTGTGATCATTTATTAAAATCGCCTTATGATCATTTATTAAAATCGCCTTATCATGATTTTTTTTCATTTATTAAAATCGCCTTATCATGATTTTTTTTTCATTTATTAAAATCGCCCTATTATGATTTTCATTTATTAAAACCGCCTTATTATGATTTTCATTTATTAAAATCGCCTCATTACGATATTCTTATTATGACGCCTTATTATAACTCATTTATATAATCGCCTTATTAATCATAATAAGGCGATTTTAATAAATGATTTTTTAACCACTTATTTGGTTGTTTTTGATTTTAGAGTTTATTGGTTGACACGTTTACCATGCTGTTTATATATATATATTTTAAATTGGCCGTCCATTTCCTCGTTCCGCAGGTTCCGTTTTGCACAGGGGAAATAACAAATTTTCTATATTAGACGGGATTAAAAATAGTTTTCGCTTATGACAGTATTCAAAGGCACCAAATTGAAATATTATTGGGAGGTTCCAGAAATTTTAAATCGTATGACCCATGCATTTTTCAAAGGATTGAAGTCGAATTTAAATTTCGTTCAGTCAGATTATCTGGTACAATAAGACGTCTGAAATGCTAAAATGAACAAATTATAGTTAAGCACTGAAAAAAAAAATTTCTCTAGATAATTATTTGTTTAATCTATTTTGCTTTTGTAGGTGCAACATTATTATTATAATACAATATACAGATACTGTGCGAATTTTAACTCACTTATCTTTATAACAAGAAAGATCAATCATGCTTAAAGCATTGATTATGAAACACTTTCCAACTCCAATGCAATTTTATTTAAACATCTCTAAAATGCAATACATTCCTAAGTAATGTTTTAAAACTTATCACAATACTACATTAATTTATTATATTTGAAAACTTAAATCTTCATCGGAAAAAATGAACTTCATTCAAATGACGGCATTCAAATATAAATTGCCTGGTTTAAACATCTCTAAAATGCAATGCATTCCTCGGTAATATTTTTAAAACTATCATAATACTACGATAATTTATTATATTTGAAAACTTCAAGGAAAACGACTGAAATTCATTCAAATGACGTCATAGAAAAAATAACACGCCTGGATCTCTCTATAAAAACAGCATTTCATTCATAACATTTTCCCATTCATTTCATTCATCACAATACTATAATAATTTATTTTATTTAAAAATTATGACCATGGAACTACAAGTAATTAAACTCTATGCTTAAAACTTCTTCGAAAAAAATCGTCCTTCTTTGTATAAAATCAATGTATATTTCATTCTAATCAGCTATGCAGACTCCATGATCTAAATACTTTTGCGTTAAAAAAATTCAGCAATTCTAATACAACTCATCCTACATATTTTGTTGTTTACATTTCACATAAGTGAAAAATAGGCTTCGTTATAGAAATAAGCAAAGTTGGATGCTCATTTAAACTCAAATATATTGTCATTGCGTTGTTTCAGTATGTAGATGCACAGAATTTAAGCGAAAATAAAGAGGTTTTACGACGAATACAACACTCAATATGAATTAAAAAGAATTTTAAAAATGACGATTTTGAGACAAGATGGATGCCGTATTATATTTTGAAGTTGGTCACGTGATCGTTTCATATCATGGTCACGTGATCGCTTCATATAAGAGGTGTAATTACTATTTTAATTTTTATTTAAAAAACTACTGAATATATTTTGCTGAAATTTTTTTTATATATTTTATGGAATAATTTGAATATTACCTAAAATTTTCGAAGCAATTTGTGGATTTTAAATCCGCTTAAAAAATGTTTGAAAAATTAGGTTCCATAGGGTTCAATGTATTTCATTTTTTCAACCCGGGTTCAATCCAAAACTAATTGGGTGATATTATTTATTTATATTCCCATAGGTCCTACAGATTGTCTGAACAACATACTAAAATTTCATTTTGATTAAGTCATTTTTACGGCAGTTATCGTGCTAACGGACAGACAGACAGACAAACAGAATGAACAAAGTCATAAACACTTTTCAACTTTATTGTAAAGTGTTAAAAATAACAAAAAATGTAAAATTTAATTTTAAGGATTTTTACCAATGTTAACAAATGTCTCTTTAAATCATTTGAGTTAAAATCTTGAATTCAGAATACAATAAACAGTTTCAGGGGGAATTTCTATACACGCGACTTTATATACAGGGAATGAATAATGAAAAACTAAATTTATACATGTATGCATACATTTTCTGAACTAAATATGCACAAAAACATTAGGGTTCAAAAAGTGTCTCGCCACTGACAGCACTCCTTTTCCTACAGGTTTGACTGTATCTATATATGTCTATTTCCTATTATTCAACTGTTTTTTATTTTTGCCCAAACTACATAATTGTATCTCTGATTCTTTTTAACATTGTTGCCATCATTTTTCTATTGATTTTTACATAAAATACTATATAGAGGGTTATTAAAAAAAGATGGGCCAAACTTTACGAGATGGTAGTAGACACCAAACCAAGCATTTTTCGTGATAGTTTACCGGATCGGAAATGAAATGTAAATGCGCTAGTGGACGCTTTATGGTGAAACCGATGAGGTGAGGAGAAACACAAGAATGACTTAAAAGTTATAAAATGACGTTTAATAAGCAATAATTACAGTAATGGCTCAAAACAGCGACCGCCAACCTGAGTGCACTTCTCAACGTGGAGATGGAGGAATTGGCGAACCCTCTCAAACAGACCAGGCATGTCGCGCACTTCGGCAGCAGAGGTCGAAATTCTGGCCACGAGTCTCTTCAGATTCAAGGGGAACATCATAGTCGAGACTTTTGAGATATCTCCACAGAAAGAAATTAAATCGGGCGATCGTGAGGGCTAAACTATGGGAATACCTTCCCCAATCCATCGCCCTGTAACGCTTTTAGGTTTCATTTCTGATCTGGTAAACTATTATGAAAAATGCTTAATTTGGTGTCTACTACCACCTCGTAAAGTTTGGCCCACGTTTTTTAAATCACCCTGTATATATTTGCTACCGAACTTTACTTGGATGTATCTGTTTTGGAATTTTTAATATGTTACCTTAACAAATATTAGTGAGACTTGTGGGCATTCTGCATATAAGTAATTTAAAGAAACGGGATTATTCATGGGATATCTTATTATAATAAAAGACAACACTCAAATCACTGTCTGTGTATCCACAAAACAAAAAGAGGTATTATAATATCCATTGTTGTAAATAAATAACAAGATCAATCATACATAAAGCACTGATTATGAAACACTTTCCAACTGAAATGCAATTTTATTTAAACATCTCTCTAAGATGCGATACATTCAGCGGTGATACATTTTAAATTATCGCAATACTACAATCATTTATTATATTTGAAAACAACAAATGTAATAAAACATAGTTCAAGATTTCATAAAAAAAAATGTACTTTATTCAAATGACGTCATCGAAATATAAATCGGCTGGCTCTCTATATAAAAGCAATGAATATTTCATTCATATCATTTTTATTTCAGACTCCAGAGCAAAATAATTTTGCGTGAAAAAATTCAACAATTCTTATACAACTCATCTTACAATCACTTGTTTACATTATGCATCCATTAAAATTAGGCTTCGTTGTAGAAATAATCAAAGTTTGATGATCATTTAAACTAAAAAATATTGTAATTGCGTTGGCATAGAATATAGATGCACAGAAAATACGCAAAAATAAAACGGTTTTGGGACGGATGCAACACTAAATATAAATATAAGCGTTCTTTAAAAATCACTATTTTCACCAAGGGGAAAAAAATGGATGCCATATTTTATTTTGAAGTGGGTTACGTGATTCCTTCATATTATATGGGTGTAATTATTATTTTAATTTTTATTTAAAAAAACTACCGAACATATTTGCTGAATTTTTTTTATATATTTTACGGGGTAATTTGAATATTTCCTAAAATTTTCGAACCAATTTGTAAATTTTATCTTTGCTTAAAAAATGCTTGAAAAATTAGGTCGTCCCAAAGGGGTCAATGTATTTCAGTTTTTCAACCCGGGTTCAATCCAAAACTAATTGGGTGATATTAATCATTTATATTCCCATAGGTCCCACAGACCGTCTCAACAACATACTAACATTTCATTTTGATAAAGTCATTTTTACGGCAGTTATCGTGCGAACGGATAGACAGACAGACAGAATGAAAAAAGTTATAAACACTTTTCAACTATGTTGGAAAGTCTTGAAAAATGAGTCTAATGCCCGGCTTCGTTTTCAGTATGTGATGTCATATGCAACGCAAAGCTCCCGAATTCTCCATTGTTGTAAATAAGTCAAAAATGAGTCCAATATCTAGCTTCGTTCTTCGTATCTGAGATCACTCAACGTAGGGCTCCAGAATATAGCTCTTTATATATAGATGTTACCCTGCTCTCAAGACGTTTGTTCTCAATTTACATGATGTATAGTTTATTATTACTTTTGCTTAACAATTTACATTTCTAAATTCTGTTAATGTATTATCATTATTTCTGTTACATTGCCTGTTTTGGGGAATTATATTCCTTTAAGTGTAACTATCTAAATTTCAATAAATGATAACCCGGCTGGGCGAGATGACTCCTCCGCCTCCTGCGGGCTGGAGTTTCCTCCCGGTCGTCCATCTTGTTACATATATGTAAAATTAATTATTACGAAATGTTAATTTAGTATCAGAATTAGAAAAGCAAAAACTTGGCAATTTAAGAACAACACTTTATTATATTTTAGAACAACACTTATTAGGCACAATTTTTTTAATGGTGATGTCTTCCTTTTTTTTTTTTTCAAGCTTAACGTTTCCCCTTTTTATACTTTCCCTGCAATACATGGTAATGTATAAGGAAAGTATTGGAATCATGCCGAAAATCGCAACTCGAGTTTTCGACGGATCTGCACGTTTTGAGACCTCTAGAATACGAAAAAACTATTTTTAACGTGACGTCTGTGTGTGTGTGTGTGTGTGTGTCTGTTTGTCTCTGTGTGTGTCTATGTGTCTGTTTGTGCAATGTATGTATCTACTCTAACTCAAAAACTAATGGACCGAATTTTATAAAATTTGGTACTACGAATAGGTACTTTAGAATACGAAAAAACCGTTTTTAGCGTGACGTATGTGTGTGTATCTGTCTGTCTGTCTGTGTGTGTGTGTGTGTGTGTGTGTCTGTGCAATGTATGTATCCACTCTAACTCAAAAACTACTGGACCGAATTTGGTAGGTATGTCATTTGGGTGAGACTCTGGTGCTAATTAGTTTTTGATAGGATTCGTAAAAACAGAACCCGCCTTTTTTTTGCGAAATGGCCCGTAAAATCCGCTCTAGTTACAATACTAATTGACCAAATTTCACAAAATTTGGTAGATAAGTTACATGTAGGATGTTTTGGTGCTGATTAGAATTTAATACGATTCGGAAAAGAACAACCTGCCTTTTTTATGAAATGGCCCGCAAAAATGTCATGTAGCTAACATACTAATTGACCAAATTTCACAAAATTTGGTAAATAAGTTACTTGTGGGACACTTTGGTGCTGATAAGATTTTGGTACGATTCGGAAAAGAACAACCTGTCTTTTTTCACGAAATGGCCCGCAAAAATCGCCAAAATCTAAAAAAAAAAATAATAATAAAGACTACGTATGCTGAAATGTATCAATTAAATTCTTGTTTTATACACAATTTTTGACGAGGAAAAGAATATAACACACGGCATTATATTTTAGGACTAACCGTTCTCAAGGTATTTGAGATTTCTTGCATTTTTGTTACGCCGCTATCGAAAAAATGTCCAATTACCAAATAAAAGAAAATGAAATTAAAAATGCAAATTTAGTGTTATTTGGTGCAATTAAACTCAATCTAATGAACTTTGAACAAAATAAAGTAAATATGAATTTGAGTTTGCAGGGAAAGTCATGTGCTGTCCACATCAGATTTTTACTTTCTCTGAAATACATGGCAACGTATAGGGAAAGTATTGGAATCATGCTGAAAATCGCAATCGCCGGATCTACAGGTTTCGCAACTTCTAGAATACGAAAAAACTATTTTTAGCGTGACGTCTGTGTGTGCGTCTGTGCAATGTATGTATCCACTCTAACTGAAAAACTAATGGACCGAATTTCATAAAATTTGCTAGGTAAGTCACTTGGGTGTGACCCTGGTGCTGACTAGTTTTTAGTATGATTCGAAATAAAAGAACCCTTCTTCTTTGCGAAATGGCGCATCAAAAATTGTCTGTATCCACTCTAGCTGAAAAACTAATCGATCGAATTTCACAAAATCCGAGTGATAAGTTTCTTGTGGGTTACTCTGGTGCTGATTAGATTTTGGTAAGATTCGGAAAAAAATAACCTGCTTTTGTTTTTGCAAAACGGCCCTCAAAAATTGTCAAAATCCAAAATAAAAAATTACGTATGCTTAAATATATCCATTGAATGCTAGTTTTATACGTAATTTTTTAACGAAGAAAAGAATAAGACTGACTTCATTACATTAGGACTAACCGTTCTTGAGATATTTTAGTTTTTTCTAGTTTCTTTACGCGACCTTTGAAAATAAGTCCATAGTTACCAAATGAGAACGAAAATTGAATTAAAAGTGAATTAAATTTAAATTAAATAAAGAGAACATGGATATAAGTCTGCAGGGAGAGTCATGTGCTGCCCACATCAGATTTTTTATTACATTTTAAAAATTTTTAAAGGATATCAGTGTTTTTTCTAAATAGTGAATAATTCTTAACCCTCGCGGACATATTACTCTCGTATTAGGGCGTAACGGGTCAAAGAGGAATTAAGCATCCGCGAAGTATGCGTGGTGAAGCCGCATATGCGCTTACGTAGCGGGCGAAGACGTGCTTAAAGGCCATATATCCAATTGTCTAAAGAATACACCGAGATATAAACTTTCATAGTAATATGTGCATCGTATTTGAGCACTTGTGTACGTACTTCCCAAATACATACACACATACTGATAAAAATATTCCCAAAAATGTTCGAAATGCATTCAGGATGTCTTTTAAATGTACAGTTTTTCGTCTAAATCTACGGTTAAAAATTTGCCGAGAACTTTCTCTTTACAATAGTATGATAAAATAGTAAAAATATTCTTTAGTTTAGTCAATATTGAATTAATTTAATTCTAAGTTAGTTTTGTGCTTGTTTAGAGGGGAAAAATGTATTCATATATACATAAATTTAGTTTTTTGTTATCAATTCTTTAAGATTTTCATTATTCATTTTCTGTTTACCACATATAAAGTATGTACAGAAATTTACCCCTCTGACTGTTTATAGTAATCTGAACACAAGATTTTATTTGTTGACATTTTTAACATTAATAAAAATACCTAAAAATAAATTTTACATTTTTTGTGTTACTATTATAAAGATAACTGAGTTGGAAATTCACACAGTATCTGTATACATTATGTAATAACGTTGCGCTTAGGAAGGCAAAATAAATGAAATAAATAATTACCTAGAGAAAAAAAAATTCTGTACTTTTTTTCTACGTGTTATTGTGCCACATGTATGGCCCATTCGGATGGGTATGCATGGGCATTTACGAAACCCCCAATAATTTGACAAGTTGATGCCTATGAATTACATTTCAGATGTGTCTAAATTGTTTAGTCATAAGTTATATATCCATATCAAAAGAGCGGGATATTATTTGCTCTATCAGTAATCTGCGGGATGAAGGAATCACGTGATCTATCTTGAATCGTGATCTATCGCGGGGTCTATTTTGAAAAGTACGGAATCGGACTGATCGGAGGTACAGGCACATGTGAAGTCATTTGAGTTCAATTATGCAGTGATTATGAATACTGGGAGAGGATTTATTAATTAGTGCATATTTAAAAAATATTATTAAATTCTCTTTCAAATTAATTTTGATTAGAGAATGTACGATTCAAACAGTGACCATCAAATAATGTTGAAATTAATGAAATTACCTCAAAATGATCAATTCGTGCTCAGGGATGCTTGACTCATGCTCTTCCGTCGAAAACTCGAATTCCAATTTTCGACTCCGTCACAATACTTTCTTCTGATACATTATGCTATCTATCTATGTAGGGGAAGTAAAAAGTATTAACTACTGTGAA
Source organism: Amaurobius ferox (assembly GCA_951213105.1). Classification (NCBI taxonomy): domain Eukaryota; kingdom Metazoa; phylum Arthropoda; class Arachnida; order Araneae; family Amaurobiidae; genus Amaurobius; species Amaurobius ferox. The sequence goes on along the minus strand of OX578147.1, from coordinate 82,053,880 downwards.
ATATATTGTAATATTATGTGATAAATTTGTTAACATCATTCTAGTGGATCTAGTTCGTTCCATTCACGAGAGAAGATACTTTGTATAATAGTTTTGTATTTTGACCCCTAACAATTCGTCTATTTCTCCATTTGTCTGTAACGTTTGGAGATACATTTAGAGAACTGGGTGACTCATTTAGCGAAATATCGCCAAATTAGCGATATTTCGCATCCGATTAACGAAAATATCGTTAAGATTGCAAAAATTACGCTAAGTTAATGAAACTGACGCCGAATTTATAAATTAATTATTAAAAATTTTTAATGTATGGACTATATTGCTTATTGCGGATACTATCAATATTGTCAATTAGAGTTGCTTGAAATATAAGTTAATTGAGTATTTTGAAATAGTTTAGCATGTTGTCACTCGGAAAATGGACAATTCAACATTAAAAACATCGTACCGTAGATGTTATATATCATTTCTTCACTGTGAAAGAAGCTGATTCGTTGTATTGGAGTGTTATGTGCTGCCCACATCAAAATATTTTTAATGCAGCGAGCAACGCCAAATGTATCTCCCAGTATTTAAATGATGTGTTTTATATTTATTTACGTTTTACAAAATCTCATAAACCAAGTGTATTCCTTTTCTTCTTTTCCTGCAGCACGCTTAATTATCAGGTTGAAAAACATGCTTGGAAATCATCTTACAGGCAGAGATCGAGCTAAAAATTTTCCAGAAGAGTAAAAGTACTCCCTGACTTGATTTGAAGGAGTATTTTTTAACAAATGTGTAATTACCCTTAAATTTTCAGGTATTTATTAAATTTATTGTATTTTGTATAAAAAAAATTACGGGATTCATCGACCCAACAGGATATAAATTTCTGAGTTTTCTACGTTGAAAAAAAAAAGATTTAAGAAATGCACTATACTCTTTATTTGTGTTAATAAGCAAAATGCATTGTATATCGGATAGCACAATTAGTATGCCTTATAAACTTTTAGAATGAGTTTTAAAATGTTTACTAAATTTTGGACTTTCAGGATCGCATTTTTATAGTTTCCTGTCAATTTTCCGAGTAGCAATCTTGAATTATAAATTCGTCATAGTATGAGTGATAATGTTCTTTTTTCATAAAAATAACTAATCATATAATTTATGATGAAATATCTTAAAATTGTTACTTTACCTTTGTTTTCATGTGGTTGTAAACGAACAAGGGGAAAAGAAAATTAAAATCTATTAAGTAAAATGATTTTTATATTTTCCTTTTAAAATTCCAACCGTCTATGCTTTTGGCTTTTCCATAAATGAACAGCTTTTTCAAAATCAAATTTACATGCAACATTTCCATTGTTTTCACAAAGGTTTGGACCCAGTTCTGAAAGACGAGTTAAAACATCCATATTTTTCTTACCCAGTCTGCTTCGTTTTTGAGTTTTGATTCTATTTTGTGTTGAAAATCCTCTGTCGCACATAGCTGTTGAAAGGGGAATAACCAATGCTATTTGAGCAAATGCTGAAAATCCAGGGTACATTGGCATATCATCAACTGTGGAGGACAAAATCAATTTGCAGAACTTTAATTTACATTTAATTTCATGCTAGGATTTCTACAACATAAAGACTGCATTTGAAATAATTCTTCTCGCAATTCCTCCTCTGTTACACCTAAGTATGTATTAGAAGGCGAAGAATAAGAATTATAATGTTTCATTAACTTATTTAAAGCGTCCAATACAGAAGCATTTGAAGACATTGGACAGCTAGGATCTAAAGCCCGATTAAAATTAGAAAGTAAATGTATTTTCTCTAAATCGAATCTATCTTTCAAGTTTTCTGCTAAATGATCTAAAAATTTTAATTTAGCATTTTTAAATTCTGTTTTAGAATTTGCACAAACTGATAATTTAATGTCCTTAAAATAATCAGTTGTTTTTGCGGACGTTAAAAATTCAGACAAGTGCTTGCCATTTTTTGACTCCTCTTTCATAATTTCTAGCCGATTTATTGTTGAAAACTATTTATTTATAACAGTCGAAAAATCAATGCCATTATTTTGGAAGATTCGACTAGCACAGTCAACTATATGAAGTACATCTCTTAAGATGGAGAGTACTGCAACAAAACCATAATCAGTGCAATGTTTTAACAAACTTAGCTCTTTGGCTCATTGTATCAATGTGTATTCTCAAAGATATCAGTTAATGCTATCACCAATGCATCATAACTTATATGGCAAGCATCAACAGTACGGCCAAGAGAGAGCCAACGAACAGTAGCAATTTCTTTTAAGCTAATGGAAGGTTAATGCAATATTTCTTGAATTGCTTTTAGTTTTTCTGACCTTATTGTAGATGTGCGGAAATAAACATAAAACGAACGTATTGTTCTTTGCAAGTTCTGAAATATGTCTATATCATTTGCAACTTAAGATATGGAAAGTGCTAAACGGTGTGCAAAGCATTGGTAGTGTAGAAGAGTTGGTGGCAAATCTTGCAGTTTTTTCCCAAAACAATTATTCTTGTCCATCATGACTGATGCATCATTTGTAACAAGACCAACTAATTTGGACATTTGCACATTTTTCTCTTTGAAGAAATTGATCAATACACATTTTAATGCACCAGAAATGCATTCTGCACCCAGTTTCAAGTTTGCCCCAAAATTAGTACGTGGTTCATTATTACCTAGATATTTTGCATAGATTATAAGTTTATGATTCACGGCTGTATCAGTAGACTCATCAATTAAATGGGAAAATGAGGACTATTTTTAATCTCACTTTCAAGCTCTGGCTGCAGGATATCAGACATAATGTCTTGAATTGGTGTTATAGAATGATGTGATAAGTTTGATGTGCTGCTCCATGACTGTTTCGTTACCACATGATTTCATCAAAAGCATTACAGGCTTGCATTTCGTCTGTGGCAATTCCTCGTTGACAAGTAAATAAATAGTTTTAAATACTGTCATATCCCCCTTCTTCTTATTTTATAGCGCGTGAAATGCGCGTATAGCTCGATCTCTGCCTATAGACAGAAAGGCAATTTTTCGTAGAAAACTATGCAAATTCCGTAATCCGTAGTATAAGGTAGCATCCTGTAGAAACTATGGAGAATCCGTGGTAATCGGCATCTCTGCTCTTACATGGAGCAGTGGGAATTGTCATTTGCGAGGTAGTTTTCCCGATCGCGCGGAAACGGATTACCAAAAGAAGGAGAAAACTCCGATATGAAAATTAATGTTTGATTTTAAATGTGTAACATTTTCGGGAAATTCATGACCGATTTCCGTTTTTACGACTTTGACTACGACTACGTGAGCAGGGATGCTTGAAACGTGCTCTCTCGAAAACTCGAATTCGAATTTTCGACCCCGTCACAATACTTTCCTTATACATTATGCATATAAGGAAAGTAATAAAATGATATTTAGACATGAAAGGGGGCAGATTTATTGCCAATATGAAATCTACATCGTACAGTTATTCCCATTTCAGAATTTTTTATTGATCATTTTAGCACCGCCGGAAATAATGATTTTGGATGAAACTATGTTTAAAATTTAACCCCCCCCCCCCCGCGCCTTTTATATATATAGCAAATAAACACTGCCCCTAGAAAGTTCCTAATACTAAAAATGGGAATGGACAAATGTAGGCGTGGCCATATGCGCATTTGATACATGTCCCAGTTATTTACCAGTGGCGAATCTTGGTCTAGAATGTAGGTCATGCTGAAAATGCGTATTACTCCACTCCCCGTGTTGTCAATCGCACTACAGTACTGCATTCAAGGGATTTAATGGCCATAATAGTAATGACAGTAAATAATGTTACTACTGTTGTATTATTCATTGAAACTAGCCGAATGAAATTTTAGGAGGGCGGGGAGTTTTCTATTTACATTATATAGATATATCTAAATTCTGTCCCATAAATAAAAACTAGGTTAACATAACATGCATCCGGGGGGGGGGGGGCAAGCCCCCCCCCCCCTACGGAGGAATGCCTGAAAGAAATACTGATGAAACTTATTTTGTATCTCTGACATTATTATTCATTTTTAAGCGATTTTTTTTCAGAAAACTCAATTTTTGCGTGCAAATTTCTGATGATCACAAACTTTACTGCTAACATATGAGATAATTTTTAAATTTTTGTCAAATGTGTTAAGCTAGCAACCCAATAATTATTTTCCTCTCAGTCTGCTCAACTTTTCCTCACTATGCAACTGTGGGAGTAATCTTATTACTTTCTTCTGAAATATTGCATTCAATAACCTTTTCTTGACGGTAATTAAAATTAGAAAAGTTAATTTTGTGAAATTTTTCACTTATAAAGGATTTATGCTTTAATAAATGATATAAACTTATAAAGGTCTAATTATCTGTCAACTTTATCAATCCTAAAAAAATATCCATCAATTACACATCTCTGTAGTTCAGTCTTTCTATTTTTTTTATACAGACCGTTCGGCCGACCCGAAATCGTAAATTATCTGTTTGGACGACTGGCTCAGTGTCACTCAATTTAGATATTACCTGTATGAGCACAGAGGGGGGCCGCATCCACAGGGACCGTATCCTCCTACTACCAATCTATCGAAAGGACTTTTAAACCCACATATTTAACTTCCCGTACTCCATGTGAACACGGGGACAGTTTGGAAAGAGCCGGGAATCGAACTTGGGTCTTCCGAGTGCAATCCCCGAGCTTTAAGTGTGAGCGTCAGTAAATTTCCTGCCCTATCAGCGCTTTGTTAACTTTCGCGGCACACATTTTCCGCCGAAATTCTGCTGAAATAGTTGCGAAATATTTTCTGTTAGATAAAATGCAATGCTTAAATTATATTAAAACTAAATTTAATACCCAATAACACATAGAATATATTTTTTATTTTAATTTAAAATATTTTTGGTGCTGCCATCTGTTGTCGTAATTTAATTCATACCGACTATTATTATTTTTAAATGAACATTTTTAGATGTCTATTCCTTCTAATACGCTATTAAATACAACAGATCATATATAATAATGCCACAATCAAGGAAACGTAATTGAACTTGGAGTAAAAGGAACTTGAAGATAAAACTGCAGTCCTCAGTGATATACATTCAGATCCCCTTATCAAATTTATAGAATGAGAAATTATCTTTCCGTGATTGTGGCATTATTATATGTGATCTATTGTTGTATTTAATACTGTATTAGAAGGAATAGATATTTAAAAATGTTCATTAAAAAATAAAAATAAACGGTATGAATTAAATTACGACAACAGATGGCAGCACCAAAAATATTTTAGATTAAAATAAAAAATATATTCTATGTTTTATTGAGTATTAAATTTAGTTTTAATATAATCTAAGCATTGCATTTTATATGTCAGAAAATATTTCGCAACTCTTTGAGCAGAATTTAGGCGAAAGATGTGTGCCGCGAAAGTTAACAAGGCACGGATAGGACACAAGATTTACTGACGCTCACCCTTAACGGCTAGTCTGTTCCGCCTCATGTAGGCCACTCTGAAGTTTTGTTTTGGAAAATAAAATTAGAAATTTCATTTTTTTGAAACCGAAATATACAAAGAATTCTAAGTTAGTTCATCATCTGCCATACAAATCAAACATCGAACAAATTCGTCAATTATATGCCTCTGTTGCTTGTTCTAAGGTTTATTTTTGTCTGAAGAAAAATATTTTTTCAGAGTCCGTAACTTTTCGAATAATTTTGAGCGTTATATTTTTTTGGATGTTTAATTAAAATTGGTTTAAATCGCATTTTAAAGCTGAGGCTCGCTTCAAATCGCAGAACTCTATCGAAATAGTTTTGTCTCATGTTTGTACGATGCTTGGTTTAAAAGTTAGGAACGCGCGAGCACCCTGCTTGATATGTAGAGCTTGCTTAGATAGTGACTGATATCGTTACAGCATAAAATTCCTATGGAGGTGTTTAACGGTTCTTTGAGGAGTGTAGTTTTTTGAAAGTATAATAGATAAAATATAAACCATAATAATTAAATAGTAATACTAATAAATAGATAAAATATAAAGCATAATAATTAAATGTTAAAACTAATAAATATATAAAATATAAATCAATAATTAAATAGTAATGCTAATAAATAGATGAAATATAAATTATAATAATTTAATACTAAAAAATAGATAAATATGAATCATAGTAATTAAATAGTATTGCCAATAAATAGATGAAATATAAATTATGATACAATGCGTTTCAAAATGATATGAACACCCAGTTATTCAAGAATAAGCAATACAAAAAATTTACAAACCACATGCAAAGCACCTTACTTTAATCTGTAACTTACTTGTCGATCATATTCATTAACAAAATAAAAATAACTACTGAAAAACAGGAAAAAAAAAGTCAGTTTCTACTGAAACACGATGTTGCAAAATGATATGAACACATGGCTTAGTAGTTGGTATTCGCACCAGATTTTTGAATTAACGTGAAAACATGTGATGGCATGGAATCTACTAGTCTCTGCAACACCAGCTGGTCTATTTTTTCTCATTCGGATATTATGGCAGCCCTTAAATCAGCAATATTGTTATATTGCTTTCCATTTTCATAAACACCTTTAACAAGTAAGCTCCACGCATTTTCCATGGGGTTTAAATCAGGTGAAACAGCTAGCCACGCCATCACATACACCCCATTATCTAAAAACCATTCCCAGGTGCTGTTTGCGGTGTGAATTGGTGCTTTATCCTGTTGGAGGATCCAACAAGGTCCGCCAATCGATTCAGAAAAAGGCAGCAAATTGTCTCCTAGTAGATCCTGGTAGTACACCGTAACGTTCATTCTGCCAGTTGGAAACCACCACCTGCCAGTTGGTCCTCCACCATGCTGTCTTTTCAAAAATATTTCATTATCTTTACGAAGGTCGTGCCAATAGTAACAAAAAACCATCTGGGCCGTCTAGATTAAATTTTTTTTCATCAGAGAAGATAACCCTTTCATACTCTGATTTCCAGCACATGTGGTATTTTGCCCACTGCAATTTCTTTTGCTTATGTTCCTGCTTCATACGAGGTTGCAATTTTCTCTTCACATACACAAACCTTCCAGTGCTTCTGGCAAACCTCGAAAGTGTAGCTTTCGACACGGATAGCTGTGGGTCCTTTGCCAATTGTCCCAGTGATGTTTTCCCCGTACTTAATCTTTTTGCAACACTTCTTTTCTGCCGCAGAGATAATTTTTGTGGGCGACCTGTAGATTTCTTTTGGCTATAATCGCCTTTGGATCTAAGATAATTTGAAATGACACTAGGAAACCTACCTAGTTTCTTAGCAATAGATCTTGCTGAATTGTCACTATCGTTTAAAGCTTCAATTTTCCCCTTTTCCAACTCTCTCAAGGTCTTTTTCCGACCCATCTCACAGACGCAGTCGTAATCCGAAATTCAATGAACTAACTACACGCAGTGGAAATTTTTCTTATATAGCTAGTATAATTTGCATATTCCAGTTTCGTACGAGGAAGCAACATTTGTTAGTTCTGAACGAAATTAAAACCACCTAGGCTTAATTTCACAACTTGTTCATATCATTTTGCAACATCGTGTTTCAGTAGAAACTGACTTCTTTCCTGTTTTTCAGTAGTTATTTTTATTTTGTTAATGAATATGATCGACAAGTAAGTTACAGATTAAAGTAAGGTGCTTTGTCTGTGGTTTGTAAATTTTATGTATTGTTTATTCTTGAATAACTGGGTGTTCATATCATTTTGAAACGCACTGTATGTAAATACTAATACTAATAAATAGATGGAATGTAAATCATAATAATAAATACTAATACATAGATTAAATATAAATCATAATAATTATTTTTAATGCTTTATTTAAAGGTGTGTTCATAGGTTACAAAATTAGTTCACAGTCCAGATGTGGTCCTCTGTTCGAAACATTACAACACAGCTCTAAAGAGATGCCGCGCAACATGAGTCCTTATAGTCGGACATAATTGCCTGGAGAGAGGATCGCCCACGGCTATTTGTTTTACCTATTTCAATTCGCTGTAGCCGTATTTTGCGCAGCTTTCTGAATTTTATATTTATTAACATAAAACATCATTTAAACGAAATAATTTATTATATAAAATATTATGTTAAAATATTAGCGGTGTCTGCAGGTACGTAAATAAATTTCACTTTTAATTTTTAGCAGTCTCGTGAAATTTTAGGGTGAAAGTTTAGGGGTGGGGGGCAAGTTTTCTATTTACCTTATATATATATATTTTATTTTCCAATAGCCAGGCTCTGACTCTTTTATCTTCGCCTATACATCGACCAGAACCGCGAACCGTCAAAGACGTTGCCCCAGCGCACCAGTGGGGGTAGGAACACATTGCGCCCAACAACACAAACATCCATGCCTGAAGTGGGACTCGAACCCACAACCCATCTGATGATCACAAACTTTACTACTTACATATGAGATATTTTTAAATTTTTGGCAAATATGTTAAGTTAGCAACCCGATAATTACTTTCCACTCAGTTTGCTCAACTTTCCCACATTATGCAACTAAACGGGATGTGGGAATAATCTTACTGCTTTCTTCTGAAATAATGTATTCAATAGCCTTTTCTTTTCGGTAATTAAATGTAGAAAAGTTAATTTTGTGAAATTTAGACTTATAAAGGATTTATGCTTCAAACTTATAAAGGATATAAGCTTATAAAAGTCTAATTATCTGTCAACTTTATCAGTCTTAAAAAATATCCGTCAATTACACATCTCTGCAGTTCAGTCTTTCCATTATTTTATCCAGACCGTCTGGCCTACCCGAAGTCGTAAAGTATCTATTTGGATGACTGGCTGAGTGTCACTCAATTTAGATATGCACACAGAGTAGGCGACATCCACAAGGACCGTACCATCTATTTCCTACTACCAATCTCTCGAAAGGACTTTTAAACCCACATATTTAACTTTTCGTACTCCGTGTGACCAAGGTAACAGTTTGGAAAGAGCAGGTAATCGAACTTGGGTCTTCCGAGTGCAATCCCCGAGCTTTAATCACTAGTCTGTCCCGCCTCATGTAGGTCACTCTGAAGTTTTGTTTTGCAAAATAAAATTAGAAATTTCAATTTTTTGAAATCGAAATATATAAATAATTCTAAGTCAGCTCATCATCTACCATTCAAATCAAACATCAAACAAATGCATCAATTATATACCTCGGAAGCCTGTTCTAAATTTTTTTTTTGTCTGTAGGAAAATATTTTTTCAGAATACGTAATTTTTCGAATATTTTAGAGCGTTATATTTTTTTGGATGATTAATTAAAGTTGGTTTAAGTCGCATTTTAAAGCTTAAACTCGCTTTAAATCGCAGAGCGCTATCGAAATAGTTTTGTTTCATGTTTGTACGATGCTTGCTTTAAAAGTTACGAACGCTCGAGCGCCCTGCTTGATAGGTAGAGCTTAGATTGTAACTGATATGGTTACAGTATAAAATTCCTATGGCGATTTAAGGGTTTACTAAGGAGTGTAAGTTTTTGAAATGATAATAAGATATATAATAGATAAAATATAAATCATAATAATTAAATAGTAATGCTAATAAATAGATGAAATATAAATTATATTAATTAAATACTAATACATAGATAAAATATAAATCATGATAATTAAATACTAATACATAGATAAAATATAAATCATAATAATAAATAATTGCACTAACAAATAGATTAAATATACACCATAATAATTATTTTTTAATGCTTTATTTAACGGTGTGTTCACGGGTCACAAAATAAGTTCACAACCCAGATGTGACCATCTGCTCGGAGTTCTACAACATAGGCGGATACAATTGCCTGGAGAGAGAGGATAACCCACGGTTATTTGTTTTACCTATTTTAATTCACTGCAGCCGTATTTGGCGCAGCTTGCTGGATCTGGTGTTTTTTGGATGTTTGCACAAGATTGAACGAAATAATTTATTATATAAAATATTATTTTGAAATATTAGTGGTATTTATAGGTATGTAATTGTATTTCACTTTTAATTTTCAGCATTCTCTATACTCTGTTGGGAGATAATACAATTTCATCCGTTTTAGGATTAACTAAGGGCTGGCCAAATGGTTGCCGCTGAAAAAAATTATTTATGATCTTTGGGTTATGTATAAAAGAGGGGCAGATTTATTGCCAATATGAAATCTACACCGTAAAGTTATTCTAATTTCAGAATTTTCCCTTGGTTATTTTAGCACCGCCGGAAATAATGATTTTGGATGAAGCTATGTTTAAAATTTACCCCTCCCCCCTCCCGTCGGATTTTATATTTATTGCAAGTAAACACTACCCCAAGAAAGCTCTGAATACTAAAAGTGGGCGTGGAGAAATGTAGGCGTGGCCATATCTGCATTTGATACATGTCCCAGTGGGAAATCTTGGTCCAGAATGTAGATCATGCGGAAAATATGTATCACTACCCTCCCCGCGTCGTCAATTGCACTGGGATCGAGGGATTTGATGGCCACAATAGTAATGACAATAAATAATGTTACTACTGTTGTATTATTCATTGAAACTAGGGCAGAGGGGGTTTTGTGCTGAAAAAAATAACGGAATATGCCGAGAATTCCTCGATACATATATTTCGTAAAATGTTAAATTTAATTCCAACGATGAATAAACTTCCCCTTTTCAAGGCAACAATTAAAATTGTGAAGATTTTAAAATATAAAACCTCCAAGTATTTTCATTTCTAGAGATATAGGCTAGAGATATAGTAAGATAAGGCCTGCAAAATAATTTGTTCAGATTTTTGTATCCTGTTAACCATGGGTATATATTGAGCAACCGGAAAATTCCGTATATAAGTGTCTTTTTTACTTTCCCTGCAATGCGTGGTAATGTGTAAGAAAAGTATTGGAATCGTGTCGAAAATCGCAACTTGAGTTTTCGACGGATCTACGTTTTGGGACCTCTAGAATACGAAAATCTATTTTGAGCGTGATGTGTGTGTGTGAGTGTGTGTGTTTGTCTGTATGTGTGCGTGTACGTGTGTGTGTCTGTATGTGTGTGCGTGTTTGTATGTGTGTGACTGTTTGTATGTATGTGTGTATGTGTTTGCGTGTGTGTGTGTGTGTCTGTGCAATGTATATCTCCACTCTAACTCAACTAATTGACAAAATTTCGCAAATTCTTTATAAGTACATCATTCGTGGGTTACCCTGGTGCTGATTACTACGCAATTATCTATTTTTTTTCCTATTTATCTATTTATCTATGCAATTTTTCTATTTTTTTTCCTTCTTTCTCATACTTAGATGGGATATAAACATTCTGGAATTATTAGAGCAATTACGCAAAATTAATTTTATTCAAATGACGTCATCGAAATATAAATCGTCTGTCTCTCAGTGCAAAATCAATGAATATTTCATTCATATCACTTATATTCCAGACTCTGGAGCTAAATAATTTTGCGTGAAAAAAAAATTCCGAATTCTTAAACAACTCACCTTACGATCGCTTCATTTGTTTACATTCTGCATGAGTTAAAATAAGGCTTCGCTACTTTGATTATTTAAAATAAAAAATATTGTAATTGCGTTGGCACAGAATTCAGATACAGATACAGAGATAATACGCAAAAATAAAGCGGTTTTATAACGGATGCAACACTAAATATAAATTTAAACGATGTTGAAACATCACGATCATTACACAGCCGAAAAAATGTATACCATATTTTATATTGCAATGAGCCATGTGATCTCTTCATGTAATATGGTTGTAATTATCATTTCAATTTTTATTTTAAAAACTCCTCAACATATTTTGATGAATTTTTTTTTTATTATATGCATTTTATGTGATAATTTGAATATACCTTAAAATTTTCGAAGCAATTTGTGAATTTTAATTTCTCTTAGGAATGTTTGAAAAATTGGCTTCTATGTATTTCATTTTTTCAATCCGTGTTAAATCCGAAACTAACTGGGTGATATTAATAATTTATATTCCCATATGTCCCACAGACCTTCTCAACAACATACTAAAATTTCATTTTGACAAAGTCATTTTTACGGCAGTTATCGTGCGAACGGACAGACAGACGGAATGAACAAAGTCATAAACACTTTTTAACTATGTTGAAGAGTGTTAAAAGTAGAATGCGCATATATGACACAATATTTATGCAGAAATTGGAATTATGCGACTCTCGGATGAAATATCATAAACTTAACATATTCCGATGAATTTCAAACTTTTTTAACACTTTCCAACATAATTGAAGAATATTTATGACTTAGTTCATTCTGTCTGCCTGTCTGTCAGTTCGCTCGATAACTGCCGTAAAAATGACTTTATCAAAATGATATTTTAGTATGTTGTTGAGACGGCCTGTGGGACATATGGGAATGTAAATGAATAATATCACCCAATTAGTTTTGGATTAAACCCGGATTGAAAAAATGAAATACATTGAACCCTATGGGACCTAATTTTTCAAGCGTTTTTTGAGCGAATTTAAAATTCACAAATTGTTTCGAAAATTTTAGAAATATTCAAATTATCCCATAAAATATATTAAAAAAATGTCATCAAAATATGTTGGGTAGTTTTTTAAATAAAAATTTAAATAATAATTACCCCCATAATATATGAAGAGATCACGTGACCCACTTCTAAATAAAATATGGCATCCATCTTTTTTTCCTAGTGTAAAAATTGTGATTTTGAAATTTCTTTTAAATTTATATTTAGTTTTGCATTCGTCTTAAAACCGTTTTATTTTTGATTATTTTCTGTGTATCTATATATTCTGTGTCAACGCAATTACAATATTTTTGAGTTTAAATGATTATCAAACTTTGATTATTTCTACAACAAAGCCTAATTTAAATGGATGCAGAATGTAAAGAAGTGATTGTAAGATGAGTTGTATAAGAAGTGCTGAATTTTTTTCATGCAAACTTATTTTGCTCTGGAGTCTGGAATAAAAATAATATGAATGAAATATTCGTTGCTTTTACATAGAGAGCCAGACGATTTATACATCGATGACGTCATTTGAATAAAGTTAATTTTTTTCGATGAAGTTTTAAGTTTTCAAATATAATAAATTATTGTAGTACTGTGATAGTTTAAAAAATATCACCTCTGAATGCATCGCAATTAAGAGGTAGGTAAAGAGAGGTAAGAGGTAAAGGTTTAAGAGGTAAAATTGCATTGCAGTTGGAAAATATTTCATAATCAATACTTTATGCATTATTGATCTTTCTTGTTTTTATATGAAGTAATTTTCCTTACGGATTTGGTTTAAAACTCGTTGGAAAGAACGCTCTTTGTTCTTTCCGATGGTATCAAGATAGAAACTCTGCGATAAAAATTTTCATTGCAAATGTATCGATTTGAGCGAAATTCGCTCAAAATGGCACTTCTAAGAAACAAATTCAAATTTTAAAATCATCGTTCCGTGGTGTCTTCTGGCCTTAACTGGCGTATTATTGTACCAAATTTCGTAGTTGTGAAATGTTTAGATTTTCAGAAAACACAGACTAACATTACTTTAATTGTTATCGATCATACATTTTTTATGAATTGCTCGAAAGAAAAGAGTTTTATGTCTGTGAGTTCTTGCGGACGCAGTGTTTCTTTCAGGCATACCTCCGGAGACGAATATTCGCCTACCCGGGGACGTTTTGTGTTAACCTAGTCTCTATTTATGAGACACAGCATTTAGATATATTTATACAGGGCAAACAGAAAACTCCCCCCCTCCGCCTAAAATTTCATTCGCCCCCCCCCCCCCCCGGCCAAAAAGACCTGGGGGAAAAACCTGTGAAAGTTAGCCGGCTCCTGGTTTATAGATTGTTTATACAGGGGAATTAAAAAACAAGAAATATCAATCATGCATAAAGCATTGATTATGAAACACTTTCCAACTTCGATGCAATTTTATTTAAACATCTCTAAAATGCGATACATTCCTTGGTAATATTTTTAAAATTATCACAATACTACATTAATTTATTATATTTAAAAACTTGAAACTTCATCGAAAAAAACGAACTTCATTCAAATGACGGCATTGAAATATAAATTGCCTGGTTTAAACATCTCTAAAATGCGACACATTCCTCGGTAATATTTTTAAAATTATCATAATACGACAATAATTTATTCTATTTGAAAACTTCATCGAAAACAAATGAACTTTATTCAAATGACGTCATCGAAATATGAATCGCCTGGCTCTCTCTATAAAAGCGGAATTTCATTCATAAACATTTTTCCATTCCTTTCATTCATCACAATACTATAATAATTTATTTTATTTGAAAACTTAAAACCATGAAGGTACAAGTAATTTAACTCTGTGCTTAAAACTTCATCGAAACAATCGTCTTCTTTGTAAAATCAATGAATGTTTCATTCATACCAGCTATATTGCAGACTTCATGAGCTAAATAATTTTGCGTTAAAGAAATGCAGCAATTCTTATACAACTCATTCTACATCTTTTGGTGTTTACATTCTCCATAAGTGAAAATTAGACTTCGTTGTAGAAATAATCAAAGTTGGATGATCATTTAAACTCAAATGTATTGTAATTGCGTTGTTTCAGTATGTAGATGCACAGAATTTAAGCAAAAATAAAGCGGTTTTAGGACGGATACAACACTCAATATGAATTAAAAAGAACTTTAAAAATCACGATTTGGCGCAAGAAGGATGCCATATTTTATTTTGAAGTGGGTCACGCGATCTCTTCATATAATGGTCAAGTGATCTATTCATATAAAGGGTGTAATTATTATTTTAATTTTTATTTTAAAAACTACTGAATATATTTTGCTAAAATTTTGTTTATATATTTTATGGGATAATTTGTATATTTCCCAAAACTTTCGAAGCAATTTGTGAATTTTAAATTCGCTTAAAAACTGTTTGAAAAATTAAGTCCCAGGATTCATTGTATTTCATTTCTTTCAACCCGGGTTCAATCCAAAGCTAATCGGGTGATATTATTCATTTATATTACCATAAGTCCCACAGATAGTCTGAACAACATACTAAAATTTTATTTTGATACATTTTTACGACAGTTATCGTGCTAATAGACAGACAGACAGACAGAATGAACAGAATCCCAAACACTTTTCCACTATGTTGTAAAGTGTTAATAAAAATGGGCCAAAATTGACGAGGTGATAATACACACCAAAACAGGCATTTTCCGTCATAGTTTACCGGGTCGGAAATGAAACGTAAAGGCACCAGTGGGCGCTTAATGGTGAAACCGATGAGGTGAGGCGAAAATACAAGAACGACTTGGAAGTTATAAAATGGCATTTAATAAACAATAATTACAGTAATGGCTCTAAAGAGCTACTGTCAATCTGAATGCACGCCTCACAGCGGCGATGGAGAGATTAACGAAGTTTCACTAACAGACCAGGCATGTCGTGCACTTCGGCAGCAGCGGCCGTACATTTGGTATTAGGAAAATTTGCATAAAGGTTTTTCTTCTTCAACCAGAATGACGCTTTTCAGTTTGCGGAGCGCCCGCTTCCCACCGCGTAAGCGTCCTGTAACGCATTTACGTTTCATTTCCGACCCGGTAAACTATGACGAAAAATGCTTGGTTTGGTGTGGACTACCATCTCGTAATATTTATCCCATCCTTTTTTAATCACCCTGTATACTCTTAGTTTAAATTGTGGCTTCTAGTAAAAATATAGTTCTCTGTATGAACAGAATAAAAGAGCGTCGAAAGAATCCCATTTAGTCCAATCCAAGAGCTAAAGCATCAGCCATGGAAAATTTTCCAGTTAAACTCTTTTAAGCAATTAGAAAACTTTCTGCTTCATACCAAACAGCTGGATTTGTATTTCCTACAAGATAGCTAGGTGCATATTTTTTACAGTATTATGAAACCAATTAATCGCAGAAAAATACAGAATTGTTGTAAAAGCCTTGGCAATTCCTTTCCAGTTGCAGAAAAAATATTCATTACGCCTTTTATGTATCAACGCCCGAAATGTTTTTTTAAGATAAAATAAACATTTTATATCCATTCCAATTACATTAGTAATTAACTATTTACGAAAGACATTCAAATCTAACATTTATCATTCGGTGGTTAAAGTTATCGTAATCTACGTGGGAAGAAAATGACCTTAAGGTTTCCAGTATTCTAACAATGAGTCATAAGATAGAAACTCATTAAGAGAATCTTCTTAATAACTCTTTCCGAAGATTTGCAGTAACTCTTATCTCAGGGGCTCAAGGCCGTAATCAGAAATATAATCCAAGAGGGGCCGGAGTGAAATTCAGGGGGGCTCAACAACCTTGAAGGAAGGGTTTCCTAGAAAACACATTTGGGGATGGAGGGAAATGCACTAAAATGTTAAATTTTAGTTTTTAATAAATTACTGCATTAAAAACATTTTTATTATAATTAAATATATTATATCACATAATATTAAGTTGACTGTAATTACTTATCACTTGATAATGTATAACGCGATTATGTAGTACTCTATATAACAAATGACTCATCAGTATAACTGCTCATCAGTTGGCAATGTATAACGGTGAAACTCGCAGTAATGCAAAAGTACTCTGAATATTATATTCTTAATTTGATTTGTCAAAACTTTATTGAATATTTTTAAATTAAATATGGAAATCAATTGATGTTCATCAATATAACCACAAATTCAGCAACGAAAAAATTTTAATTATGTGCTATACAAAACGAAGTTTAAAATTCTGAAAGGCAGATTTTTGAAAAATTTGGATGACATGCGTGAAATTTCATATCGTTACAGGAGATTAAATATTTGCATCAGAGGAGGATGAATATACCTCTTGGGGGGGCTCAGCCTCCCTCTGGCCCCTGCCTGACTACGGCCCTGGGGTTTACCAAGAATCGGACAAAACAGTTACTCAGAGTTGCACCTTAGAAGAAAGATATCCCTGACTTTATTAATGCTTGATTCAATGTGAAATTATCACAGATTTTTACACTATTATGTAAATCTTCTAATATAATAAAGGAAGATGTAAGTGTGTGTGTCTGTGTCTGCAGGCTGTAGCGGGAAATCTAAGCGTCGTACGACCATAAAGTTTGTTACACAGGTACTTCTGGACCTCGACTTTGTGTTTTTAAAATTTCGAATTCGTTTTTTCGTTTTTTAGTTATCTTATGTTTTAGTCCGATTTTGGCCTATATTCACACAAATCGATTCCTCAAAATATTAGCACAGATCTTCCATCGTGACACCATCGGAAAGATCGAAAAATTCTCTTTCAAACAACTTTGGACGGAGTTAGTACGATTAATAGATGATTTTTCATGAATTATTAAAAACATATATACATTTTGTGCGTTTTTTTTAAACCTTTCGGACATTTTATATTAAGATATACCAAAATTGACATGCCATGCAACATGTATATTTTAACAGCAGCTCCTAAATATATCACAGACTACTCCAGAAAAAAAATAGTTTCATGAACTCATCCGTTGGTTAATTATAAATTTTTTAACCGATCCATATCTTACATTTTCAGAATGAACTTAGCGTTCTTCCAACAGCCAACAGACCCTTTCCGCGAATGACGGATTTTGCCATTGCGTTCAACTTTCTCTGTTATTTATATGAATAAAAAATGTTTTTGCTCTTTTTTTTACATTAATAATTTTGTTATTTTTTAGATTAATAAATTCAATTTATCAATATTTTAACTCCCGGCCAACGGAGAGTACATTTTCTAGTGCACAATAAAGGGTGTCTGTCTGTATGTGTGTGTGTGTGTGCAGTCTGTAGCGGGAAATCTAAGTGTTTTACGTCTATGAAATTTGGTACACAGGTACTTCAGGATCCGAATAGGTGCACCTCGGTATTTTTTTTTTTAATTTCGAATTAGTTAATTAGTTAATTTTTTAATTTCGTGAATAAGTAACTTTTAATTTCGTTTTAGTTATTTTATGTTTTAGCCCGATTTACAACAATTTTGGGCGATATTCGCGCAGTTCGATTGCGTAGCGACCTAAAATAATATTACAGAGTTTCCATTTCGAATACTATTTTCACTATCGGAAAGATTGAAAAATTCTCTTTCAAACAAACTTTGGACGGAGTCCGTACGATTGACGAATTTTTGTGAATTTAAAAAAAAATATTTTCTGTGCTTTTTAAACCTTCCCGATTTGCATATTGCGATGCATAAAAATTGATGTGCCACTCGACATTTATAATTTTAGTACTATTATTGGTTTTTATTGTGCGATAAGTAATTTTTGTAAACTATACAACAGCTTCCCCGATAATCTTGATGTTTTTTTATCCATCGAAAATGGCTATTAAAAATCACTTGTTGTACCTGTATATTTTGTATTGTATTTTATTTTGCACGCTGTCACTGGGACGTTTCCTGAAGCTTGCATTCTTTTAAAACAAATTTAAAAAAAAATAAAATAATTTAACAGCAACTCCTTAAAACATTAAAGACTGCTTCAGAATAAAAAATATTTTCTTAAACCCACCTGTTGATTAACTATAATTTTTTTAACGGAGAGAACTCTTCAAATTTTTGATTCAGCCGAGCGTTTAATGTTGAAGACCGAACCCTTTTCTTTTGATCGCTATCGCCATCTATTAGCAAACACATTTAATATTGTGCGTCTTCCGGCGATGTTTATATTATTTAAGTAGCGTATTATTTAAGTAGAGGGCGCTTATTTAATTATTTATAAATAGTGGCCGCTTATTTAGTACCCAGGTAAGGCCTATAAATTCGTTCCAGTAATTCTATAATAAGAAAAAAAGATATCTGTCTATTTGTCGGTCGTGTAGCCAAAAATATAAGCGACCCACGCGCATGAAATTTGGTACAGAGGTACCTCGATTCTCTAAAAGAAACACCTCGTCGAGATTTCTTAAAAATTCTAATTAGTTTAAAGGTTATGAATTTAACTGCTATTATTTTGTCACGAGCGATAATACTAATAATCACGAGTAATGTTACTAATAATATTTTTTAAACGTGAGCGATTTAATAGAACTAACGATCTTCATTTTAAAAAGTAAATAAATAAGTAAAATATGACACAATATGAGTGATGGACAATTTACAATTTGGAAAAGACAATGCACAATGGAACCAAAATTTCAGTTGAAGACCACTTTAATGATTGATCCACATTAAAAATTAGGCAAAATGACATAAAAATGACCATGAATGCATGGCTGTGTCTTTTATCAAGAAATACACAGATTTATTGTGGTCTTCGCAAGGCTTCTGGCAGTCTTCATCTGGATTTCATCTATATTAAAATGCAATTTATTTTATCGCGCAAAAGTAAAAGGTATTAAAAATATTTTCATTTTATTTTTGTTAAAGCTCTGAATGGTCATATTTTTAAAAATCGAAAGTAAACAAAAATAAACTGATGTGATTGATAATTTGGAGGAAAACGTAAGTGTTTGAAATCACATGCAGATACCAGTATCAGTGGACTGCTTTTGAGTTTTATGGCGCATTGCAGCACCGATAAGTCGATAACTGTACTAACAGAAATAAAACTCCTTATAGGCTGTAATTTTGCAAACTTCTGCGGTAGTTGTCAACCATTCACCCAGTGTTTTTTTCCAGGGATACCTCCGACAGACGAGTATTCGCTCCCCCCCCCCCCTCCCGGAGACATTTTATGTTAACCCAGTTTCTATTTTATATGACTTGCCCCCCTCCTCATAAACTTTCATTCGCCCCCCCCCCCCCCGGCTAAAAAGTTCTGAAAGAAACACTGCATCCAGCTGGTGGTATAATATTAGAAAATTGAGCACAGATTGGGTGAGGCGGCAATTGCCATGCTCATATCACAGGGCGTTTCTATCGCTTATAATCCAATGCTCATATCACAGGGCGTTTCTATCGCTTATAATCCAATGCTCATATCACAGGGCGTTTCTATCGCTTATAATCCAATGCTCATATCACAGGGCGTTTCTATCGCTTATAATCCAATGCTCATATCACAGGGCGTTTCTATCGCTTATAATCCAATGCTCATATCACAGGGCGTTTCTATCGCTTATAATCCAATGCTCATATCACAGGGCGTTTCTATCGCTTATAATCCAATGCTCATATCACAGGGCGTTTCTATCGCTTATAATCCAATGCTCATATCACAGGGCGTTTCTATCGCTTATAATCCAATGCTCATATCACAGGGCGTTTCTATCGCTTATAATCCAATGCTGATCATTGCACTGAGAAGTTATGTCAATGTTTGGAAATACCCCTTATCGGCAGGTAGTTTGACGAAGCAAAAGTGTTATTTATTCATTCAATCGAAAATGTTTTTTTCATCAAATGAAATACATAAATCCGAAATCTATCGCTTACGTTGACATACATTTAAAAACTTTTAGTCTGCACCAGATAATATTTTTACTTTCCCTGCAATACATGGTAATGCATAAGAAAAATATTGGAATCGTGCCGAAAATTGCGACTCGAGTTTTTGACTTACACGTTTCGGGACCTCTAGATCACGAAAAAACTATTTTTAGCGTGACGTCTATGTGTGTGTGTGTCTGTGTGTTCGTCTGTCTGTCTGTGCATGCGTCTGTCTGTCTGTGAAGATTTTATATCCACTCTAACTGAGAAACTAACAGATTGAATTCCATAAAATTTGGTAGGTAAGTGTGGTTGATCCAGGTGCTGATTGGGAGAAAAGAATCAGCCTTTTTTCACGAAATGGCCCGTAAATTGCCTGTATCCACTTCAGTTGAAAAACTAATAGAGTAAATTTTACAAAATTTGGTAGGTAAACCACTTGTAGGTTAGCCTGGTGCTGATTAGATTTTGGTACGATTCGAAAAAAATAACCTTTCTTTTTTTTTTTTTTGCAAAATGGCCCGCAAAAAGCATTAAATCTAAAAATGAAAGATTATGTATGCTCAAATATATCAATTAAATGCTTTTTTTAAAAATTAATAAGCAAAACTCTAACTTGATACTCAAATTCTTAAAAATAAAAGGGTTAAAATGGTTGATTTGAACCATGGTTCGTCGATTGTCCATGGGCTTCGGAAGTTCACCAGAACAAAATGGCGACTTTCAACTACGACATTAAAAACGAGCTTTGCGAAAAAAAAAAAACATAACCAAAATTAACTAATAAATCATTAACTAATTCTAAAAAATGACCCGCAAAAAGCATTAAATCCCAAAATGAAAGATTATGTATGCTCAAATATATCAATTGAATACTTATTTTAAAAATTAATAAGCAAAACTCTAAATTAATTTTCAAATTCTTAAAAATAAAAGGGTTAAAATGGTTGATTTGAACCATGGTTCGTCGATTGTCCATGGGCTTCGGTAGTTCACCAGAACAAAATGGCGACTTTCAACTACGACATTAAAAACGAGCTTTGTGAAAAAAAAAAACATAACCAAAATTAACTAATAAATCATTAACTAATTCTAAAAAATGACCCGCAAAAAGCATTAAATCCCAAAATGAAAGATTATGTATGCTCAAATATATCAATTGAATGCTTATTTTAAAAATTAATAAGCAAAACTCTAAATTAATTTTCAAATTCTTAAAAATAAAAGGGTTAAAATGGTTGATTTGAACCATGGTTCGTCGATTGTCCATGGGCTTCGGTAGTTCACCAGAACAAAATGGCGACTTTCAACTACGACATTAAAAACGAGCTTTGCGAAAAAAAAACACATAACCAAAATTTTACGAAGTTTTCTTTGAATGGATAATTATTTACAATCAGGAATCGATAGTAAAAACTATTTAAAAACACTTCGTGGTTACAATACAAAGTAAAACTCCCATGTAATGGTCAAGGTAGAGGTAAAGAGCAACATAAATAAGCACAAATAACACGATAATGCAGCATACAGCTGTTTCGAAGGTACGCTAGATCCTCTTCGTCAGTACAAGAGAACCAAAAAACCCGAATTCTAAAAGAGGAATGGGCGCAGATGAAAGAAGCAGGAGGGGGTTATAAACCCAACATCTGGATTAAGGGAGAGCTAATCAGAAAATAGCTAGAAGAACAAAGCTGTCAATGAGGAAACGAGAAGTAACAGCACAAGATTGAAGTGTGTCAAAACACAATAGGACTATCTCGATAAGACAAATCAAATCTGAATAATGGATAAATGGGACCCAACAAAACGGACAAGAGGTTAAAAATATACAAAACAGCCACAAAAGAATTAATAAAAAAGAAAGCACATTTTTTTTTTAGATTATTCCTACAGACCACGGACAAAAAATGAGTACTAGACAAATAAATCATTAACTAAAAAAAAATTATTTTTTTTATAGGGTACTCAGCCAGACCGCGAACAAAAATGGAGTACTAGACAAGTCATTACCTAAAAGGTAGAAGTAGTTATGACTCTAATTTCATTCCACCAGAAAGCTCCCTCCTGTCTCTCTAGATTAAGCTTCAAATTTGATAGCTGGGAGTCGATTTAGGTCTAATTAATATTCCGTAGTTTTCAGATGTAGAGTTGTTGAAGAAAATGGGTTGAATTTTCATAAAATTAGAAATAATTTTTGTGAGATTCCAATATGTAGTGAGAAAAATTCTAATCGTGCTCCATTCTTCAAACGGTATAGCACGGACTCACGGATTCAATGCATTTGAAAACATGCCATCCAGGTCTGGATGAGGCTCAAGATTTCCTTTACCCAGATTGTACTCGCATAACGCTTTTGCTGCTGCGGATTTTTTTTTTTTCTTTTTTGCAATTTCGATGAGTAAAAGATTATATACTAAACAACGAATTCTTCAGAAAGATTCCAATTTAGAATAAATTGTGATCGATAATAGCCACTGGGGATCTGAGATTCACCGGACCAAATTGGCCATTTTCCATCACGACTTGATAAATCGAGTTTTGCTGAAAATTTCCTTAAAATATCGAAGAGTTATTTTCACCTAACCAGCGAGTTTTGACTAAATTTAGAAATTCTGATGTATAACATATAGTGCGGTTGATAACAGCCACTGGATTTTTGTGGTTCATCTGTCTAGGTCAGTGATTCACAACCTTTTATCGCTTGGAGGAACCCTTAAAATGTTTCGTAAAACCCTTAACTGGCTAATATACATTAGGTTTAACAGGGATTAATGGCACACTAGACGTGTAAAGCAGTAGATTTCATAAATAATAAATAACTCATACTTTTGAATAAAATGTTAAAAGAGTATTTATTCTCTATTTCTATTTATTAGTTACTGTTAATAAAAAATCTGATGTGGGCAACACATGACTTTCCTTATATAATGCAATGAATTTTCTACTTTTACAGTAAAATAAATAGTTTTTCTTATAGTAGATACTTATATTCTTTGCAAGATATTGAATTTTCGACAATTAGTCGTCATTTTCATTGATTTAGCGTCATTTTAATCCATTTGTCGAGATTTTCGTTAATTTGACATCATTTCAAAAAGTCGCCAAGTTGGCGACATTCCGCCAAATTCGTCGCCAAAATATCGCCAAGCTTTACTGACGGATAAATAAGTTATTCTTATAGCAGATAAATGACTATTGGCGTTCAAATACAAAAGTATTACTCGAAGTATCTTTTCTCATGAATGGAACGAGCTAGATCCACGAGAATGATGTCACCAAATTTATCGCATGGTATTACATATGAAAAGTGAACATGTTTCTCAATAGGAAATATTTTTTTTTTATTTTATATGACTTTTTGATAATTTTTTTGAAAAATGTGCAATATCTCAAGAACGGTTCTTGTTAGCGTTCTAAAATGTATATTAATCGTTTTCTAATGAAACATTACATAAGAAATGTCTATTTGCGTAACTTTATTAGCGTTTTGAATTTTTGACGATTTTTTGAAAATTTCACTCGAAAATTTAGGGGGGGGGGGGGTTGAACATTCGATTGCGTATAAAAACAATAGGCTTTCAGTGTTTACGGATTGTGATTTTTGTACCAAATTTCGTTCGAATCGGTCCATTCGTTCGTCAGTTATCGTCTCCACAGACTCATTGACACACACACATCACTTCAAAAATGTTTGATTCGTGATCAGGGATGCTTGAAACGTGCTCTCCCGTCGAAAACTCGAATTGGAATTTTCGACCCCGTCGGAATACTTCCCTTATACATTATGTATATAAGGAAAGTAAAAATTAATAAATATTATTGCTTTACATTTGAGCTTATGAATTAAAACACACATTGGGTATATATCTTGGGGCGATTTTGTGTTAATATAATTCTTTATCACACAATTTGATGAAAAACTAATTGCATTTTATAGTTTTATAATGTATTTATATTTTCATGTGAGGTGATAGAGAAATATGTATTTCTGGTTTAGCTTCTTTACAAAATTTTAACTGGCAGCTTTATTAGTAGTTAAACGAGAGTGCAGGTAATCTCAATTCCTTGCTTCTATAAAAATTCTCAGCTTTAATAAAATTTATCTTCCTAAGTAAAACTCTCGCTTCTTAAATTTTAACTATCACCTAAATATCTAACCAGGTTAAACTTTCAAAATGCTTCATGGTTTTAAAACTTGTCAAAACCATTAAGTTTAATTTTGTACTAAATTACAAGAAAAGTGACAAGTTATACTGTTTTTTTTTTTTCTTTGCAATTTTTTTTCATTCTCGCGGAGCCTCAGGATTGCGCAGAGCCCTGGTTGGGAATCTGACGATTCTCAATCACGACTTTGTTCAAATCAAGTTTCTCAGCTCAAGCAAACAGTCTGAAGATTTTCTTTCTCAGAAATTAATTCGCAGTCATTTGCTTGCAACAATTCCTAGAATTTCTTTCGTTTATAAACAATCCGTGGTCACAAACAGTCCGCCAAATTCCGACGAAATAGCCAGGGCAAAGGGCGTTGTCTTCCCAAGTTCAATCCTCCAAAAACTCTCTCTGTCTTTCCGCTGAATTCCTATCATTTAAGTTTAATTTTTACATTATTATAAGAAAAGTGACAAGTTATACTGTCTTTTTTTCTTTACAATTTTTTTTTTAATTCCTCAGGATTGCGCAGAGCCCTAGTTGGGAAACACTGCTATGACCATCCTCAGTCACGACGTTGTTCAAATCAAGTTTCTCAGCTCAGGCAAACAGTCTGCGGACGATTTTTCTCTCTCGGAAATTAATTCGCAGTCATTTGCTTGCAACAATTCCCAGAATTTCCTTCGTTTATAAACAATCCGTGGTCACAAACAGTCCGCCAAATTCCGACGAAATAGCCAGGGCAGAGGGCGTTGTCTTTCCAAGTTCATTCCACCAAAAGTTATCTTCTGTCTTCCCGCTGAATCCCTATCATTTGCTGAGATCGCGGCTAGAAACTAGAAAAAAGGGACAATTTCATTTACATAAACAATCATCACAGAATCCGACCGTAGAGCCCTTATCTAATTTTCATCCGGTTTAGAAAAACCAGGCGCGGCACCCGAAATTGAAATAATATTAAAATAAATAAAAGAAATAAGAAAGGAATACTCTCTTTTCGATGCTCGCATGGTTATGTGTAAAATAAATGGTCGGAGGAGGAGGGAGGGGGAATAATACGGGTGAAATAGAAGTAATGAGGAGAGCGTGTAAGTTATTTGTAATTCTATTATAGTCCCCTCCGTAAAACCACGTGTTGAACTGTAATTTACCTGGTGTAGAGTAGAAAGACATTAATCAGGCATAGACGAGGGGATGGGTAAAAAATAAAATAGAATGCGGATATGCTAGGTGGTGGTAGAACTTAAAACATATGGAGGTAATCTTTTCTATCAGCGTTCTTAACCCGCAGGACAGAGACCTTAAGAACATTAGATGACCTTTAAGAGAGACTCTAAAGCTCGAACTTGAATTGAAAGTTACGTTTAACTAATTAACCTTTTGCTTACGGGTGGAACAGCGTCAATTCCAAACGAAGAACCTCTCAAAAAGACACCTGTCTTTTTGAGAGCATTGTCTTTTTGCAGGCATTGGCGTCCGGACGCCAATGCCTGCAAAGGGGGATCGAACTGTTTGGGATAGGGTATGTCAAATACCTGTCTTTTTGAGGGGTTCTTTGTTTGAGATTGACTCTGTCCCACCCGTAAGCAAAAGGTTAAATTAAAAATCTGAAATATATAACATGACCTGGCATGCATCACATTATAAAAAGTATTCAGAGTCTCTGAGACTTCCTTACAAAGTACGGATTTCCCAGGACTTCCTTAGTCAGAATTTCTTTAAAAGTGACACTGACTTAAATCAAACTTTATTCGAAAGGGGCATTAAAATAAAAATGTAAACTTAAAATGAAAATGTAAACTTAAAATAAATTAAACTTAAAATAAAAATGTAAACTTAAAATAAAAATGTAAAATATAGAGCAGACTTAGAATTGATCACATTTCTAAGATTCGAACTTTCTTAGAAAGTGACATTGACATAAAGTAAAAATGTAAAATATATAGCAGGATCTCCACTGCATCACGTTATAAAAATTATTCAGGGTCTCTGAGACTTCCTTACAAAGGACGAGCTTCATCAGACTTCCTTAATTAGACTTTATTAGAAAGTGACACTGACTTTAATGCTGGATCGAACTTTTCTAGAAAGTGATATTCGTATAATTAAAGTAAAAATTTAAAATATATAATAAAACTTCGAATGCATCACATTATTTAAAAGGAGGCTCTGTCTCGGGTTTCCTTAGAAATACATTGACTTAATTAAAGTAAAAAAGTAAAATATATAACAGGACCTCGCATGCATCACGTTATGAAAAGTATTCAGGGTCTCTCGGACTTCCTTTCAACAGACAGACTTTCTTGAACTTTCTTAGTAGGACTTCTTTAGAAAGTGACACTGACGTGAATTCTGGATCTAAATTCATTTGAAAGTGACATTAACTTCATGTAAAAATGTAACATAAAGAACAGGACCTAGAATTGATCACATTTTTCAAGTTCAAAGATTCTCAGAAAGTGACATTGACTTAATTAAAGTAAAGTGTAAAATATATAACTGGGTCTCTAATGTATTCCATTACTAAAACAAAGCTCAAAGTCTCGGATTAAATTAGAAATGCTTTTAATTAATTAAAATAATAATGTGAAATATATAACACGGCTGAAAATTCATCACATTATTAAATGAATTCATTCGCTAATGTTCACACTACCCAAGAGAGTGACATTGACTTACTTTAAAATGTATAATACTCGTATATAAGATCTCAAATTTATCGCACCATTAAATAAATTCAGTCACTAAAGCTCAAACTTCCTTAGAAATTGGTATTGAGTTAATTAAAATAAAAATGTATAATATACATATAACATAACCTCGAATTCATCATATTATTAAATTGATTCATTCACAAAGGCACAAACTTCCTTAGAAAGCGGCATTGATTTAATTGAAGTAAAATGTAATAATTAAGGTATATAACTCATTATTAACAATTTTGATGCCTAGTATAGGAAAAATTCTTGTGTGAGTTTGTCAATTATTCCCATGACGTATTATAGCATAATTATTTATCTTTTTGTTTTCAGAATTTTATTTTTCAAACGATATACAAATGTTAGCTTCAAAATTTGACAAGCTATAAAATTTGATTTTCTTATAAAATTATTTTATATTAATAGCAATCAAAAGTAATTTGTATTTATTAAAAATAAAAAATTAAAGCTCTTAAAAGCAGATGGCGCCCAGCGTTCTTAATATTTTTCTATCAAGACAAACTTATTAAATACAAATATTTGTTCGCACACTTAGTAAATATGAATATTCGAACGGTACACCTAATAAATACCAGTATCCCTACGACACATGTAGTAAATAGTACCAATATTTGTAAGCACACCCACTAAATGTCAATACTTGTATGGCAGACCTAGTAGGTACCAGTAGTTGTATGATGCACTTTTTGATTACCGATATTTGTACTACACCACACATCTAGTAAATAGCAATATTTGCACGGCACATCTAGTAAATATATATATCAATACTAGTGCAACACACTTAGTAGATACCAGTACTTGTATGATGCACTTTGTAAATGCAAATATTTGTACTACACCGCGCATCTAGTATATAGCAATATTTACACGGCACACCTAGTAGATACCAATACTTGTATGATGCATTTTGTAAATACCAATATTTTTACTACACAGCACATCTAGTACAATAATATTTGCACGGCACACAGAGTAAATACCAATACTTCTACAATACAGATACCAATATCTAACCTGTATGATGCACTTTGTAAATACCTATATTTGTACTACACAGCCCATCTAGTAAATAGCAATTATTTTGCATAGCACACCCAGTAAATGGCAATAATTGTATTATACCCTCTCTATATACCTGATACAAATTTTATCTCAACCACCCACCTGTAGTTCCCTTAAAGGTAATTTCTCATTCTATAAATTTCATAAGGGGATCTGAATGTACATCACTGAGGTCTGCAGTCTTGTCTTCAAGTCCAAGTTCAATTACCTTTTCGTGATTGTGGCATTATTATATATGATCTGTTGTATTTAATACCGTATTAGATGGAGTAGACATTTAAAAATGTTCATTAAAAAATAAAAATAGTCGGTATGGATTAAATTGCGACAACAGATGGCAGCACCAAAAATATTTTGGATTACAATAAAAAATATATTCTGTATTTTATTGAGTATGAAATTTAGTTTTAATATAATCTAAGCATTGCATTTTATCTTTCAGAAAATATTTCGCAACAGTTTTAGCAGAATTTTGGCGAAAAACGTGTTCTGCGAAAGATAACAAAGCACGGATAGGGCAAAAGATTTGCTGACGCTCAGCCTAAATAGCAATGTTGGCGTCACAGGAAGTACGACTGTGTACGCCATCTATCGGCCGAGATAAAAGCTTTGCGACAACTAACCCGTGAAACAATTAGTCCCGCTTTGTCCTACTGTTTATTATATCATTCCTGAAAAATAACACCAATTTACCTACATCCTTAAATATGTCAAATATCTCCTGTCATCAATTTAATGGCAATTCCTACGAATTGGATAATGCTTTTAAAACTTTGTAATTGACATTTTTTTCTATCTTGCTTTGTTGCCGAGTTCTTGTTCCTAACGTTTTCAATTATCCGCTAGGGGCTCTGCAATCACCTTTATTCGATCAAGTATGGTCACTTTACTAAGTATATCTCTAACGTTGTATACTCCTTTTATTTCTAAGCTGTGGGGGTGACTTTTTTAGGAACCCGTAGAGCTGCAAAATTTCTCAAAGATAACAGTTAAAAGAGTAAAAACAAATTCAAATGCATCAAAAGACACAAGTAAACATTTACTCTAGACAAATTTCTTTTAAATTTATTAGTCACTGAGAATAGAACTTTTATAGTTAATTCAACTTCATGAATTCCCATCGAAATACCCACTTCATGTTAAACATTGCTGTATGAAAAACTGCTTTTGTTGTGTATCTGTAATTATACCTTTAGCTTTACACTCTTTCTTTTAGTAGTTCTTATATATTCTAAATGTACTTAAGAGTATGTACTTAAAGAGTTCTTATACTTAAGAGTATGTGATGATTATTGTACGTAAATTAAGCGATTTGGTAAAGTAAAAAAGAAGAAGCGATTCGTTTTAATAAGAAGAGAGAACAAAGAGGAGAAAACCACAGAAGAAGAAATTACTAAATAAGTAAAGCAGCTAATGAAGAAAAAAAAAATACAGAATGAAGCAAGTAGAAATTACAGAAAGGAAAAAGTAGAAAGTACAGAATGAAGAAAGTAGAAAGTGCTGAATGAAGAAAGTAAAAATCACAAAATGAAGAAATTAAAAATTACAAAATGAAGAAAGTAGAAAGTACTGAATAAAGCAAGTTAAAAAAAGTAAATGGTAAGTGACAAAATTACGAAAAATGTAGGAAGTGTGAACAGTGGAATAAAATATACAAAATATAAATGGCATGAGAATAGAAAAACAAAGTTAAATACAACAAAATAATGTTGGAAAGTACAAAGTAAAAATGCAGCTAGAGTAGATAGAGCAAATTGGCTTGAAATTAAATTATAAAAGAAGTGCCTGGAAAATAATGAGTAAACTAGGGAATAAAAATGAAAGAAACAGCGACAGAAGCAAGCAAAGCAGTTGTAAAGAAGAATGTATGGAGGAAGAAAGATAATAAAGAATCAAAATTTCGTCATAAATGTAAAAGAAAGTCGAAAAGGGTGAAAAGAAGTTGCAAAAGAAACCAATGTAAACGAAGTAATACAGTAAAGTAAATGAAGTAATACATTAAAGTAAACGAAGTAATACAGAAAAGTAACGAAGTAATACAGTAAAGTAAACGAAGTAATACAGTAAGAAAACAGCAGGGGCATCCTTCTGAAAAATTTAGTAGAGAAATGATATAATGTCTACAGTGTGACTTAAATCTAATAATATTCTGGAGAATATTTTGCAATGTAAGATTGTTTTAGAATTATTTTAAATACTACATTTGATTTTTTTTTTTATTTGGGGAAATGAAACATTGTTAGTTATTTTATAAAAATTGGGATACTTTTATTTCACCACTTTTATAAAAAATAAGAATAACTTTTTACAAACAATATTTAGTAATTAAAATTAAATAAGTGTGAATGAAAGCGTTTCTGTCTTAAAACTTAAATATAAACTTCAGCTACAGATTGTGTATATTGTCAATTTTTACAGTTTTTAGTAGTCATTTGAAAGTCAATATGTCTGGTTTTTCTTCATTTCGCGTCTCTTGGTAACCCTATAGTCTCGACCAATTTCACTCTACAATCTCAGATCCGACCACTTTGTTCTGCTGACATAAATCAACAACCATTAGGAAAAGGGAATAAAAATAGGGGGGAAAACCTGCCAAAATTATATTTCAGTCTCGATAACATTAAAACTTTTAATATTATTTTATTTTTTATTCATTTATTTGTTCACAAATATGATGAATGAGAACAATTTGAATCCCCCCCCCCTCACTACATCTCGTCCAAATGCGTCGTTATACTTATACCATTATAGCAAATTGTTGAAAAAGGATCAATTTACGCAATTGCCATTTAATTTTTCTGTCACACAAACTCCCATCCTTTAAAATTTATCTCACTTTAACTTTACCTCAGCAAACGAACACCGTCATCACTTACGAATTTAATGACAAAATCACTGTTTCCAGTCTCGACGCAAGGTCTCCCGTGAATGTTTTTAACTCAGCAAAAATCATTGTCCGTCGCGCCGTAAATTTCGTGAGAAATTTATCGCCAAATAATTCTTATAAAGACTCTTTTTATGAATGGCGGAGATGCCCCTTAACTTTCGTAAGAAAATAGAAGAATTCTTTTTTTTTTATGATTATGCCGCAGGCAAAATGGCGGCGGCGGTCAAAGTTAACAGCCATCACGTTCTACAATAAATACTGCTTCCGGCGTTTAAACCGCTGGCAGATCTGATGTCGAATTTTGATAACCGTTTCCGGTGAAAAGATTGATTTAAAGTTTATTGAGTTTTTGTGGCGGAGAATGAGAATTTTTTTCTATTTTTGTTTTTCTTTTTTGTTTTCCGAGGTGGTAATTTGAGAACACTTTAAGCTTAGTAGGTTTCTCGGGCTACTGTAGAAAGGGATATCATCGTGTTACGTGCCGCTTTCTTTCGATTAGCCGTTGAACGCTTCAGTAGGTTTGACTGGCAGATTAAAATAAACTAATGATCGACAAATTCTTGTAAAATATGGATTGATATAACTTTAAGAGATTTTATCACAAATCAGCTGTCAAAGTATTTTCTAGATTACATTTATTATTCTTGACGCAGGGCTGACGATATAAAGTGTGGACCTCCCTACAAATATTTATCACGGGACACCCCCATTTGCACACTACTTGTCAATCTTTCATACCTTCGCATTCAGAAAAAAAAATGTGTGTGTGTGTGTGGGGGGGGGGGGGGGGAGGAGGGGGCAATCTGGTGCCGGGACTCATCCATATTTGATTTCCACCTCCTTATCAATCTTGCAGAGCCCACTTCGACGATAAGAGCTTGCAATTTGGTCCCAGTAGCTCAACGGTAGAGAGTCGGCTGGCCAATTCGGAGATCCAGGATTCGATTCCCGGTTGGGGCAGCAAGGATCTTTACAATGGCGCCCGAATATATCAACTCTGTAGGTTAGTGTAAAGATGTCAGAGGTCTGAAAGTGACCCTAGATCGACTAGTACGGATTCAGTTGACTCTGGAAAATTGAGTTCCAATTTCAAATTGAGAGGATAACAACCACGCGGGATACTAACATGGGTAAAAATAGTAATAGCTGAAGTAAAAGTAGCAGGAGGTAGTCAGTCAGATGGTCAGTTGCCCGCCAATCTGACATTAGAGGGTGGAGTATGCAGAGTCCACTTCGACGATATGGGCGACGATAATTTGGTCCTAGTAGCTCCGACCCAGGGTTCGATTCCCAGTTCGGGCAGCAAGATTCTTTACAATCTTTCACATCTTTTCCTCCCTCACAAAAATAAAAATCTGATGTGGGCAGCACATGACTTTCCCTGCACACTTATATTCACGTTCTCTTTATTTTAATTAAATTTATTTCACTTTTATTCAATTTTTGTTCTCATTCGGTAACCGGGCTTATTTTCAAAGGTGGCGTAGAGAAAATACGAAAAACTAAAATATCTCGAGAATGGCTAGTCCTAGTGTAATGGGGTTGGTCTTATTCTTTCCATCGTTAAAAATTACGTATTAAACGAGCATTTAATGGATATATTGGAGTATACCTAGTTCTTTAGTTTAGATTTTGACGATTTTTGCGGGCATTTTGCAAAAACAGGCAGATTATTTTTTTCCGAATCGTACCAAAATCTAATCAGCACCAGGGTATCCCAAAAGTGACTCATCTACCAAATTTAGTGAAATTCGGTCCATTAGTTTTTCAGTTAGAGTGGATACAGGCTTTTGCAGGCCATTTCGCAAAAAAAGGCGGGTTCTTTTATCCCGAATCATACCCAAAACTAATCAGCACCAGATCCGCCCACAAGTGACTTACCTACAAAATTTTATGAAATTCGGTCAATTACTTTTTCAGTTAGAGTGGATACAAAATCTGCACAGACAGACACACACACAGACGTCACGCTAAAAATAGTTTTTTCGTATTCTAGAGGTCTCGAAACGTATAGATCCGTCGAAAACTTGAGTTGTGATTTTCGGTATGATTCCAATACTTTCCCTATACATTACCATGTATTGCAGGGAAAGTAAAAAAAATAGGAAGCCTCCCCCCTTGGTGTCCTCAACTCCCGCTCTAGTTGTGTATATCCCCTCTTTATAGACGGCCCTGCTTGACGTTTACTAAAACAATTAGCAATAATATAGGTTTAATAATTTATTGTGTTAAAATAAATTAAAAGAAAAAATATTATTTGCAACCAACGCAGCACTTTTTCTACAAACTAATAAGTTTTTATTTTCTGAGAGAATAATAACAGTTATTGGAGGCTACAGAACAGTGACTCTCAACCTGTTGCTTGCATGTTTAAGTTCGTTAACTCGGGTTTCTCCTCAGGGGCACCAAGGGGGTAGGGGATTGATGGTCATATTCCCCTCTCCAAGAGACCCATTCTGTTCTAGTTTTAATATGGAATATTGAAGACGCTAATCTGCAATGTTCATTTAAGAAAAAACTTTACAGTAAAACGCACATTCTTAAATGCACATTCCCAAGTAAAATTTAACACATATTCTCCATTAACGGAACCCTTTTTCTACAGGGCATTAATAAAAATTATAGTCCCAAAAGTTTATATAGTTCTGTATTTGTCTACAAATAGCAGACGTACAAATAATGAAGAAAGAATTTGACCATTAAAAAGCATTTTCTGAAATGCGCTTCAGTTATGCATTTAAAATAAGCACTTCAATTATGCATTTAAAATACGCACTCCAATTAGGCATTCAAAATATGCATTTCAATTATGCATTTAAAATATGCACTTGAATTATGAATTTAAAATATGCATTCCAATTAGGTATTTAAAATTAGCACTTCTATTATGCATTTAAAATATGCACTTCAATCACAATTCTATTGCTAATGGAACAAAAAGAAAAATAGATATATTTGTTTAGTGATAATTTTGAGAACAATTACGGCGGTATTTTTGGAATTTCTGTAAAATGAGTAAGGTTTATACAAATCACTTTGAAAGCTGCCATGAAGTTCTATACCAAAAGCTATATATCTATAGCAGTATAAATTGTATATGCAATATAACACCTATATATCTATGTTCTACAGTTCTATAGCAGTCAAAAATTATTAATGACATATAAAGTATGCTAATCTAAGAAAAATTCGTAAAACACACCTCTTCACAGAAAGATCTATCAATTTTTTGTAACATGTATAAGTAACCAATAGGCAATATTGCACTTTCTAAATACAAATGTGGAAATTTAAAAGAAATCTTTAATTTTCAATTAAAATTTAAGAGTTTAAAAATGTGTCACAGAAAAGAAATTGCAATTAGGCGAAATGGCATTTGCGGAATGGGGAAGTTTAAATTTTTTTAGTGGCTAATCCAATCTTCCTAAAATTGTTACTTTCCTTATATACATAATGTATAAGGAAAGTATTATGACGGGGTCAAAAATTCGAATTCGAGTTTTCGGCGGCAGAGCACGTTTCAAGCATCCCTGATCACGAATCAAACATTTTTGAAGTGATGTCTGTGTGTGTGTGTGAAAGTATGTGTGTGTGTGTGTGAAAGTATGTGTGTGTGTGTCAGTGAGTCTGTAGAGACGATAACTGACGAATGCATGCACCGATTCGAACGAAATTTGGTACATAAATCACAATCCGTAAACACTGGAAACCTATTGTTTTTAAACGCAATCGAATGTTCAGAACCCAAATCGAAAGTTCATAATTTTTCAAATAAATTTATCAAAAAATCCCATAAATTAAAAAAAATATATTAACTTTTGAGAAACATGTTCACTTTTCATATGTAATACCATGCGATATATTTGGTGAAATCATTCTCGTGGATCTAGCTCATTCCATTCATAAAAAAAAATACTTTGAGTAATACTTTTATATTTGAACGCCAATAGTCATTTATCTGCTGTACGAATAACTTATTTCTTCGTCCATAACGCTTGGCGAGATGTTGGCGACGAATTTGGTGGAATGTCGCCAACTTGGCGACCTTTTAAATGTTGCTAAATGAACGAAAAACTCGCCAAATGGATAAAATTGACGCTACATCAATGAATATGACGACTCATTGACGAAATTTCAGTATCTTGGATAGAATATAAATATCTACTATAAAAATAATCTATTTTTTTTGCTGTAAAAGTAGTAAATTCATTGCATTATATAAGGAAAGTCATGTGCTGCCCACATCAGATTTTTTTCTGATGGAGTCACTGGTCCTGAAATAGATTGGTCCTCATAATTGGCCCTAACATAGAATTTGTAAATATTAGATATTATATGGGCCTTCAATTCCAAAATTGTGTTTACAAATTCCACGCAATGACTGATAATTGTTAAATATTTTTATAAAATCAATATTTATAATCGTGTAATAACACTAATTCAGGGTAGCTTGTTGAGGGAGGAAGAATACCACTCGAACCCCCCTCCCCCTTTTTTTGTGTGTGTGTGATGGATGGGAAGACATGAAAATTTTAAAAAGAGGGGAAAATCAAATAAGGAGGAGGTCTCGATAAATGTTTGCAGGGTACCCAAAACTTTTATAAGTGGTCCTGACTAATTTCTATGCAAAATTTTCAGTTTTATCTAAACACACATTCCCTGTTGCTAAAACCTTCTTACTAACATTTAAAAGAGTATTTTTAAGTGATCATAAAGATTCCAGTGATGGATTTTCGATTTAATCAGATATAGTTTGTGGGAAAATTTATTGACTAGGCTTTTTACTTTTGAGTTGAACTCGATTTTTGAAGCGAGCGAAGTGACGAGTAGGACGCGATTTGCTACTGTGTGTCTGTCCGTCTGTCTGCATGCTTTGCTTAAGGGTGAGCGTCAGTATATATTCTGCCCTATCCGCGCTTTGTTAACTTTCGCGGCACACATTTTTTGCCGAAATTCTGCTGAAACAGTTGCGAAATATTTTCTGATAGATAAAATGCAATGCTAAGATTATATTAAAACTAAATTTAATACTGAATAAAACATAGTGTATCTTTTTTATTTTAATTCAAAATATTTTTGGTGCTGCCATCTGTTGTCGTAATTTAATACATACCGATTATTAATATTTTTAATGAGCATTTTTAAATGTCTATTCCTTCTATTGTAATACGCTATTAAATACAACAGATCATATATAATAATGCCACAATCACGGAAACGTAATTGAACTTGGACTTGAAGACAAAGGAACTTGAAGACAAACCTGCAGTCCTCAGCGATGTACATTCAGATCCCCTTATCAAATTTATAGAATGAGAAATTACCTTTCCGTGATTGTGGCATTATTGTATATGATCTGTTGTTGTATTTAATACTGTATTAGAAGGAATAGATATTTAAAAATGTTCATTAAAAAATAAAAATAATCGATATGAATTAAATTATGACAACAGATGGCAGCACCAAAAATATTTTGGATTAAAATAAAAAATATATTCTATGTTTTATTGGGTATTAAATTTAGTTTTATTATAATCTAAACATTGCATTTTATCTTTCAGAAAATATTTCGCAACTGTTTGAGCAGAATTTCGGCGAAAAATGTGTGCCGCGAAAGTTAACAAAGCGTAGATGGGGCAGAAGATTTACAGACGCTCACCCTTAATGATACTTACTCTGAAACTAAACCGCTTATTTCTTTCCTTTTAATATATTTGAATATGCGCAGAAGATAAATGTTTTACATGCTGAGTTCGTTCCTGAACGTAATCGAATAAACATTACACATGCTGCAGGTTACGGCCATACCATGCTGAAAACACCGGTTCTCGTTAGATCACCGAAGTCAAGCTGCATCGGGTGCGGTTAGTACTTGGGTGGGTGACCACCTGGGAACACCGCGTGCTGTTGGCACATTTCGGGCGCGGTAGCCCTGTGGTTTGCGCGCTGGATTTGCACGCTGCCACAACTGCCGCCGTGTTCATGCAGAGTACGATCACGTTAAACATGTGGGTCCGTATG
Organism: Amaurobius ferox; assembly: GCA_951213105.1. Lineage (NCBI taxonomy): Eukaryota > Metazoa > Arthropoda > Arachnida > Araneae > Amaurobiidae > Amaurobius > Amaurobius ferox. The sequence continues at coordinate 82,016,629 of OX578147.1, read as the reverse complement.
TCCTTCCGAGAGGTTGGTGGTAGGGGAAGGAGGGTACGGTCCCTGTGGATGCCTCCCCCACTGGGTTCCGGTCTAAATTGGGTGGCACTTCCCCGCCGTCTAAACGGTTACCTTACACCTTTCTGGTAGGTCAGACGGTCTGGGTCTCAACAGCAACATGCTGCAGGTTCAACGATAACTCCGTTGAAACTACAATTTGGATATTTGGTGAAAGTCAAGGTTTTGCAGGCGGAGTTCGTTACTAAACGTTATCGGAAAAAAATTGCTCATGTTGCATTACACCTCACTCTCTTTTGACGATAACTACTGCATTGTTCAAACTCTTGTAAAACCTGCCCAAATATTCTGAAATTTGGATATGTGGTGTTTTACAGTCCGAATTCGTTGCTGAACGTGGTCGGATAAAAGTTGTAAACGAGAAACGAATCTTCACTAATATACTTTTTACGACAATAACGAAAGTTAAATTTACCCGATTTTTTATTATTTTGTTATCCTAATTAACGCTTTACAGGTTATGTTTATTGCTGAAAGGGGATAAATAGTCATTACGCTTTCTGGCACTTTTTTCTGTTGTGTGTATTGTTCGACCGTAATTTCTCTAAAATTTAACCAATTTTATACTATTTAGATATTATATGTAAATCAATGTTTTATAGGAAGAGTTTGTTGCTGAATGTGATTGGTCAAAAATTTTTTTGACCGACCATGACCTTTATCAATGCAAATTGTCTATAGTGAAGTTTGTTATTGAACGTATACGAAAAAAATTGCCTCTAACGTTCCTCTAATACTGCTATACATAAACCATCAACAAACTTCTTCGAAACCAACTGATTTTGTTGAAGTATTTGGGTGATGTTAAATTTACTGCCATACAGATGACGTTTCTGTATGAAAGTTGGGTTGAAATTGTGAGCTATTTGGCAAAAACCGTTGTTGAGATAGACGTCGGAAAAGATAGTTCTCATAAATGCAACTACTTTTTAATGTAATTTAGGGTAAATATTACGTGTAACCGTTTATTGTAGGAACACAGTAACAAAGATTTTAGATTTTGCTGTGAACCTGATTCGGTTTTATATGTCCTATGGTAGCTCATTAAAATATCCCTCGTTTCCTAATTAAACATAGAAATATCTAGTAGTATTCTATACAGACTCTTGATATTATACTATATATCAGGTATTTCATTTTAAAATAAAATCTTTGCAGTTGAAGTATAAACATGGTAGCAATTATGGAAGTCCAAGTAATTATAATTACTACAAAAATTATAATTAGTTACTTTTAAAAAAATCTGATGTGGGCAACACATGACTTTCCTTATATAATGTAATGAATTTACTACTTTTACAGTGAAGTAAATAGGTTTTTCTTATAGTAGATACTAATATTCTTTCCAAAATATGGAATTTTCGACAATTAGTCGTCATTTTCATTGATTTAGTGTCATTTTTATCCATTTGGCGAGATTTTCGTTAATTTGGCAACATTTTAAAAAGTCGCCAAGTTGGCGACATTCCGCCAAATTCGTCGCCAAAATCTCGCCAAGCTTTATGGACGAAAAAATAAGTTATTCTTGCAGCAGATAAATGACTATTGACGTTCAAATGCAAAAGTATTACTCAAAGTATTTTTCCATGAATGGAACGAGCTAGATCCACGAGAATGATGTCATCCAATTTATCGCATGGTATTACATATGAAAAGTGAACAAGTTTCTCAATAGTAAATATTTTTTATTTTATTTTATATGACTTTTTGATAATTTTTATGAAAAATGTGCAATATCTCGAGAACGGTTCATGTTAGCGTTCTGAAATTTACATCAATCGTTTTCTAATGAAAAATTACATAAGAAATGTCTATTTGCGTAACTTTATTAGTGGTTTTGATTTTTTGACGATTTTTTCAAAATTTCATTCGAAAATTTAGGAGGGTTTCGAACATTCGATTGCGTATAAAAACAATAGGCTTCCAGTGTTTATGGATTGTGATTTTTGTACCAAATTTGGTTTAAATCGGTCCATTCGTTCGTCAGTTATCGTCTCCACACACACACACACACACACACACACACACACACACACACACACACACACACACACACAGACATCACTTAAAAAATGTTTGATTCGTGATCAGGGATGCTTGAAACGTGCTCTCCCGTCGAAAACTCGAATTCGAATTTTCGACCCCGTCACAATACCTTCCTTATACATTATGTATATAAGGAAAGTAAAAATCATATTTTGCTGATGCTCCCTGGAAGAATATTACATAAGAAAATCCGTTACTTTTATCTGCATGTTTGTCTGTCCTGTTTGAGGGACACTGGCGACAAATTTTGAGATAAATTTGGCTGGATATTGCCAACTGGGTTTTGCAAAATTATGCCCCTTAGCAAGTTTTCTTATTGCAATTGCAGGTACTGGATATAGGCCATATTCCTTGCTGGCACAACGTATATTAATTCGAAATTTTGGAAAGCTGCTATAAGCGGGTTCTGTAAGCATACGAAACCCATATTCCAGCAAGGATCTTACCAAGAAATTGAAAATAATACACCTTAAAGATTGAAAATTCTTCATGTTTTCTAATATTCTGCTATATGTCTTAGAAACAATGTTGAGCACAAATGTTAAAAAAATCTGATGTGGACAACACATGACTTTCCTTATATAATGCAATGAATTTACTACTCTTGCAGTAAAAAAAATAGGTTTTTTTATAGTAGATACTTATATTCTTTCCAAGATATTGAATTTTCGACAATTAGTTGTCACTTCATTGATTTAGCTTCATTTTTATCCATTTGGCGAGATTTTCGTTAATATGGCTACATTTAAAAAAGTCGCCAAGTTAGCAACATTCCGCCAAATGCGTCGCCAAAATCTCGCCAAGCGTTATGGACGGAGAAATAAGTTATTCTTATAGCAGATAAATGACTATTGACGTTCAAATACAAAAGTAGTACTCAAAGTATCTTTTCTCATGAATGGAACGAGCTAGATCCACGAGAATGATGTCCCCAAATTTATCGTATGATATTACATATGAAAAGTGAACATGTTTCTCAACAGTTAATATTTTTCTTAAATTTATGGGATTTTTTGATAAATTTATTTGAAAAATGTGCAATATCTCGAGAACGATTCATGCTAGCGTTCTAAAGTTTATGTCAATCGTTTTCTAAGGAACAATTACATAAGAAATGTGTACTTGCGTAACTCTATTAAAGGTTTGAATTTTTGATGATTTTTTCAAAATTTCACTCGAAAATTTAGGGGGGGGGGGGTTCTGAACATTCGATTACGTTTAAAAACAATAGACTTTCAGTGTTCACGGATTGTGATTTTTGTATCAAATTTTATTGGAATCGCTCCATTCGTTCGTGAGATATCATCTCCATAGACTCACTCACACACACACACACACACACACACACACACACACACACACACACACAGACATCACGTCAAAAAAGTTTGATTCGGGATCAGGGATGCTTGAAACGTGCTCTCCCGTCGAAAACTCGAATTCGAATTTTCGACCCCGTCACAATACTTTCCTTATACATTATGTATATAAGGAAAGTAATATGAATTTTCAATTGAAAGTTAATACTTAAATAGTCCTATATCAATATTCTAGATTCTCAAATTTTAAATTGCCACTAGATTGGCAATTTAAATTTTTAAGGATTTACAAACTCATGAAATTCCATTTCCTGTCTAATTTTCATAGTTATCTATATAATATGTACTGTACTGATTGACGGAGTGAGAGATGTGTTAAAATTACCGAACCCTTTTCGTGATAGCTAGAATCTTGGTTTTAGTGTCATGCGATCCATCTCAGCTTGGAAACCAAGAGAAAATTCTATAATTTCAAATATTCGAGTTAAGTGGGACGATGCAAAGGAATAACAAGAAAGATCAATCATGCATAAAGCATTGATTATGAAACACTTTCCAACTTCAATGGAGTTTCATTTAAACATCTCTAAAATGCGATACATTCCTCGGTAATATTTTTAAAAATTATCACAATACTACATTAATTTATTATATTCCAAAACTTAAAACTTCATCGAAAAAATGAACTTCATTCAAATGACGGCATTGAAATGTAAATTGCCTGATTTAAACATCTCTAAAATGCGATACATTCCTCGGTAATGTTTTTAAAATTATCATAATACTACAATAATTTATTATATTTGAAAACTTCATCGAAAACAACTGAAATTAATTTAAATGACATCATCGAAATGTAACACGCCTGCTCTCTGTAAAAGCAGCATTTCTTTCATAAACATTTTTCCATTCATTTCATTCATCACAATACTATAATAATTCCATGAGCTAAATAATTTTGCGTTAAAGAAATGCAGCAATTCTTATACAACTCATTCTACATATTTTGCTGTTTATATTTTCCATAAGTGAAAAATAGGCTTAGTTGTAGAAATAATCAAATTTGGATGATCATTTAAACTCAAATATATTGTAATTACGTTGTTTCAGTATGTAGATGCACAGAATTTAAGCAAAGATAAAGCGGTTTTAGGACGGATACAACACTATATATGAATTCAAAAGAAGTTTAAAAATCACGATTTTTACACAAGATGGATACCATATTTTATTTTGAAGTGGGCCACGTGATCTCTTCATATAATGGTTACGTGATCTCTTCATATAGTGGTCGCGTGATCTCTCCATATAATGGTCATGTGATCTCTTCATATAAAGGGTGTAATTATTATTTTAATTTTTATTTAAAAATCTACCAAATATATTTTGCCCAAATTCTTTTTATATATTTTATGGGATAATTTGAATATTTCCTAAAACTTTCGAAGCAATTTGTGAATTTTAAAATTCGCTTAAAAATGTTTGAAAAGTTAGGTCCCATAGTGTTCAATGCATTTCATTTTTTCAATCCGGGTTCAATCCAAAACTAATTGGGTGATATTGTTCATTTATATTCCCATAGGTCCCACAGATCGTCTGAACAACATACTAAACTTTCATTTTGATAAAGTCATTTTTACGGCAGTTATCGTGCTGACAGACAGACAGACAGACAGAATGAACAAAGTCACTCACTTTTCAACTATGTTGTAAAGTGTTAAAAAGATCTGTAACAGGGCGAAACACCCATTATTAAACTGCGCATGCTCACTACTCTTCCTACAAATAACAAGTAAACAACAACTTCTAAACAGCTAATCAAAGCGTGTGCACGCATGCATTGTGATTCAAACGTGCTCCTGTGTATTAAATGCGTTTTTGTGATTTAAATGTGTTAATTTGATTCCATTGTTTTCCTGTATTCTAATTTGTTTAATTTAATATTTCAATTCTAAAAACTTATACACTCTTTCGTATTAGGATTCTCAAAAATTGAAATTAAATATTTTATACTTCTAATTTCATAATTATTTGTTAAATTAAGTTTTAATTTGAAATCTTTCACAGCACGCATACTTCATATGCACTAGTCTATTCAAAGCTTTTTGCTAGTTATCAACAATTTTCATAAGTGTATAGGTGAACACTAATCATTGGGAATTGACCACATTTAGTGACCACTGGCCATTGGGAACATGACCACGTTTAGTGACCACTAGCCATTGGGAACGGGTGGAATAGCTAGGTAGTTTAGATGTAGAATATTTTGAGAAAGAAAGGAAAACTCAACATTGCTAATATTGAGACAGATGAATTGTAGACGGAAGAACATTAGTGGATTAAATTTGTATAGAATCAACAAAAAGCATTAGATATGGAACGCCATTTCCATGTTAGAAATCTACTTATTCCTTTCTTTATGCGTTGGGTCCGTTTATTAAATTCAATGGAGATTCTTCTTATAGTAGAATTTGAATTTTTTATACCATATTCATTTATTCTGAATTTATCTCTTTCATTCCAAATAACCACTAACTCTATATAATTATATATTCAAATTTATTCGCCTATCAGTTCATTCCAGGATCCGTTCACCGGTCATTCATATTTTAGGAAAATGTTTAGTAATATAATCCCCCCTTTTCCTTCCTGATTGGTGACTTTCGCCATTTTGACTCAATGCCAGAATTCTTTACGGATTTCTGGAAGACAGAAAGAAATAAACATAAAGGAAATGGAACAAAACTTTAACCGGCGAAAAAGTGTCTGAAAATGGTTTTAGAAAGTTGAAGTCCAAGTTATTAACTTCAAGATTTGTGGGCGGGAGATTTCAAAGAATTCTAATTTAAGTTGATGATTTGAAATGGCTGGTAAAATAAAGCGTTCGAGTCGTTTAAGAACATTCTTTTCGTTCGTATAGGTATTTTTGGCAAAATATTTTTGAAAAGGTTTTAAAAATATATTTTTTGGATTATCAATTTGATCTTTCTATAGCTATGCTTTGAACAAAGTCTGATGTGTGCAGCACATGACTTTCTCTGCATAATGCAATTACTTTATTTCTTTCACAACGAAATAATGATGTACAACAGCGGTCCCCAAACTGCGGCCCGCGGGCTAAATGTGACCTGCTTTCTGCTCTAATCCTGCCCTCGGCATGATTAAGGTAACAAACTGAAATATAATTAATATAACATTTATCATAATTTAAGAGCATCCCGTTTCACATGTACTACGCTGTATTAACCCTTTTCATGTAAAATATGCTGTTTTATCGGGAATTTAAAAGTAAAATAACTGCAGTATTAATACTGTGCCATAACTACAGTATTATTACTTGATTTTCCCCCTTGAAGATCCCCTAGAGTTCCCCTTAGAATTTCAGTGGCAGCGGGGTCGACATGGCGGGGTTTTGGTCATGGTCCGGCGGAGACGGCTTAGACTGCTGCCGCTGGGCTTAGAACTAGCTCCGGCGTCCCGGGATTTTCTGTTGCAATGACGACTTTTCCGGATAACTTCGGGTGGGACAGCGCAACTTATATGATAAATGTTACTGATAAATTTTAATATCGATTGAAAATAAAGTACAATTCAAAATTAAAAGTTAGCTGAAATGAAGTGCATTTAACGTCAATATATATATACAGGGTCCATATGTATATATACAGGGTGTATATATATATATATGTCCAGTGCTATCGGTGCCCAATGGCTATTTCCTCAACCGTTAGTCACAGAGATATACTTCCAATTGCAAAAATGTTTTAAATTTTAAAATCTATTATCTTAGAAACAGTTTAAATCAATAAATACATTTCTGAAAGAAATACGAAATATAAATTTTTATACGGTCCCCCGGTCCCACCAATTATATTTAGGAAAATCATCCTCATACAATTTCATGCAGAATAAAAAAAAAATCTTCCTTTTACGACCAAAATTCATCGAGTTATGAAGCACTAAACTTTATGACTTAAGTCGCTTTTCCACGCATAAAAATGTCCCGTTTCAGGCAACCAAGCAATCAGGGACCGTATTGACCATTTATCCAGGCAACCAACCAATCAGGGACCGTATTGACCATTTCTCAGCACAAAATGTGCTCCAACTTTAAACAGCTATAAGTCGGTCAATTTTGGACGTAAAAGGGTGATTTTTTTTTTTTTTAATTTTGCATAAAATTGTATGAGGATGGTTTTCCTAAATATAATTGGTAGGACCGGGGAACTGTATAAAAATTTATATTTCGTATTTCTTTCAGAAATGCATTTATTGGTTTAAACTATTTCTAAGATAATAGATTTTAAAATTTAAAACATTTTTGCAATTGGAAGTGTATCTCTGTGACTAAGGGTTGAGGGAATAGCCATTGGGCACGATAGCACTGGCCACCCTGTATATATATATATATATATATATATATATATATATATATATATATATATATATATATATATATATATAAAGAGAGCGGAAGATATTTAAATACTAATTTTACTAATGCATATTTTTGGCCCCTAATTTTTATATTTATTTTTTATAGTTTCGAAGATATTTCGAGTGAAAGAGGGAGATTAATCATGCATAAAGCATTGATTATGAAACACTTTCCAACTGAAATGTAATTTTATTTAAACATCTCAAAATACGATACACTCAGCGGTGATATTTTTTAAATTATCACAGTACTATAATGATATATTTTACTTGGAAACTTCATCAAGAAAGGCAATGCTATAAAATCGCCTGCTTTTCTATTTAAAATCATTTAATATTTCATTCATATTACTTAAATTTCAGACTCCAGAGCTAAATAATTTTACGTTAAAAAAATTCAGCAATTCGTGTACAATTCATCTTACAATCGCTTGATTTGTTTACATTCTGCATGCGATAAAATTAGGCTTCGTTGTAGAAATAATCAAAGTTTAATGGTTATTTAAAATTAAAAATATTGTATTTACGTAGGCACAGAATTTAGATACACAGATAATATGCAGAGTTAAAACGATTTTAGAATAGATGTGCGCACACACACACGCACACGCACACACACACACACACACACACACACACACACACAGAGAGAGAGAGAGAGAGAGAGAGACAGACAGAAAGACACACATACATTTTCTTTATTATGCAAAATTAATTAATGGAAAAGACAATAAATACTCTATATTTTATCCAAAAGTATAAGTTATTTATTAGTTACGAACTTCATTCTTTTATATGTTTCTATAATTTACCTTTGTCGAACCTGATATGCGTGAGCCACTTAGGGGTTCGACGAGATTTGAAGGAATATTTCTAAGATTTCGCCAAACATAAAATCAAATGTGGGTAGCACATGACTTAAATTTACTTCTTTCATGTCAAAATAATGGTGTATAAGATCCAAGGCGCTATGTATTTTGGTATTAAGTTAATACCAAGTAAATTGAAATCTGGCAATTTTGATAACTTACGAGCCCAAACAAAACTACATAATCACACTCATATGTAAATTCTTCATTTAAATGCACTTGACAATTAGTAGCTTGTAAAAATAAATAACTTTTAAGGAATTCTTGGGCGTTAAAATACTAAACCGTTACAAAAAGTAACTTCTCTTGTTAATGGGACGAACTAGAACCAAGAGAAGTATGTCAACAGATTTTCTGCATAATATTGTCCATGGAAAGTGAACATATGTGATGATATTTACTATTTTTTATTTCATGTAATTTTTGTGAAAATATTTTTGGAAAAGCATGAAATATTTCGAGAGCATGTTTATACTAGTAATGTCGAGTACATGTTTAAAGTTTGTACTCTTCGTTTTCAAATGAGAAATTACATATACAAATTTATTTATTTAGTAGTTATTGTTGTTGAGACCCAGGCCGTCCGACCTACCAGAAATGGCATTTATTTAATAGTGTTAAAGGTCTTGATTTTTTAACGATTCTTTCAAAAATTCATTTAAAAATTAAGGGGGGCTTCTGAACATTCTATTACGTCTCCAGTATTCATTGATTTTAATAATTGTACCAAAATGCGTTTGTAAATCTCTATTCGTTCACGAACACACACGCACACACACACATACACACATACACACACACACACACACACACACACACAGACATCACTTCAAAAACATTCGATTCAGGCTCAGGGGTGCTTCAAACGCACTTTTCCATCAAAACTCGAATTCAGATTTTCGACCCCCTCACAATACTGTTCCTATACATTATACTATGCATGTCTGAAAAGTAAAAAGGTTGGGAATTAATGTCTCAACCTCAATTTTAGACAGTCCAATTCTGCGGTCTGGTTTCAGCCACTTCTACTTTGATCCGCGATTTCCCGAGACAGTCTACAAAATGCTTTTAAGGTAATTGCAAACATCAACCTGCCTATTTGTATGTTTTCGCCAAAACCTATCTATTTCAATGTCTGACCTTTAAAAGCCTTTCCTTCTCAGTGACGCTTGTAAAAGAAATCATCATAGTTACTTGCGAAACTGCCATCTTTGGAATAAAAAATAAAAAAAAGAAAAGTTTTTTGAAAAAGAAAACCCATAATCTATTTGCATCATAAGTGTCACCTTTTCAAGCACTTCTGTGGTCTGCTTTTGAAAACTTCCTTTACTTTTTTGGCTGAATTTTCCTGTCTTTTTCACTGATGTGTCTCTTGCGAGGTGTATGAAAACAAGCAGGTCGTTGGGGATGTTTTTAACCGAGAGTCTTTACAAAATTCAAGGGCAGATTGAAAGGTGTAAATTCAGACGTAGTTGCTGAAAGTATATTTTTGAATTCGCTTACGTAACTTAACTGTTGACTGGTGTAACAACTGTAAGTTTACGTAACTAATGTTGCCTTACATAACTAATTGTAATATTGCATTAATGGTAAGGGATTTTCCATACATGCATAGTGTACAATGTAATAGGGATTTTGTGACTGAATTGAAAATTTGAATTCCACTGATTTACACGTTTTAAGCATCACTGAACCTGAAAGAAATGACTTTGAAGTGATATCTACTACATCACTCAATAAGTCTCTGGTCTAACTAAGAAAAACAATTTCTTTTTTAGAAATTCGACTTTATTCATCAACATACCCTCCTTCAAGAGTGATACATTCATTCCAACGCTCCTCTAACTTTTCGATGCCTTTTTTGTACAACGATTTGTCTTTGCTCTCAAAATAGGCCTCAGTTTCGGCAATCACTTCTTCATTTCAGCCAAATTTCTTTCCCTGGAGCATCTTTTTGATGTCTGCAAAAAACCAGTAGTCGCTGGGGGCCAGGTCTGGAGAGTACTGTGGGTGAGGAAGCAATCCGAAGCGTAATTCATATAATTTAACTATCGTTTTCATCGACTTGTGATACGGGGCATGTCTTGTTGTTTTTGGTCCGGTGTGAGCAAACGAGCACCCACTTCGAAAGCAACTTACGCATGCTCAAATTTTCATGTAAAATTGTAAACACACTTCCTTCTGATATCTTTAAGGTGTTAGCTATCTCACGCAACTTCACTTTAGGGTCTTTAAAAACTATTTTGTGAACTTTTTTTAAGTTTTCCGCAACAACTACCGATTTGGGGCGACCAGAGCGGTCAGCATCATTGGTGTTTGTACGACCGCGTTTAAATTCAGCATACCAGTCAATAATAGTTGATTTCCCTGGTGCAGAGTCTCCATAACGCTTATCAAGCCACTGTTTGGCTTCAACAGTATTTTCCTCCATCAAACAACAATGTTTAATCAACACACGAAATTCTTTTTTATCCGTTGTTTTGAAAATTACAAAACTGGGGTCACTAAAACCACTGTAACCTCTAAACTAATTGTCAGAATGTCATGAAATTTTGACACGTATCGTTTGAAGGTTGGTACTATCCAGAAATCATATGGGTCTGTCAACATTGTTGCCACATATGTGTCAGACCGGAGACTTACTGAGTGAAGTGTTATGTGCATGTGTGTATGTATCTCCGTGAGTCTGTGAAGCGATATCTCACGATCGATTGAATCATTATCCCACGAACGAATGGATCGTTATCCCCCGAAAAAAGGGATCGTTACCCCACGAACAAATGGATTGTTTTTCCACGAATGACCCCACAAACGAATGCATTGTTATGTTCCGAATGAAGGGGTTTACCCCACGAACGAATGGATCGTTATTTCACGAACGAATCGATTGTTAGATCACGAACGATTAGGTCGTTATTCACGAACGAATGAAATCGTTATCCCCTCAACGAAGGGATCGTTACCCCACGAACGAATGGATTGTTTTTCCACTTGTTCGTGGAATAACGATCCATATTCGTTAGCCGACGAATCAATGAATCATTTCCAATTAAATTTAGTGCGATTATCTGAATCAGAGAATGCTGCAAACCTATCGATTACTAACGCGGTCGAAGATTTTGAATGTTTTCATCTTTATCCACCAAAATTTCGAAGGTTTTTCTTTTAAATCGTAACAAAATCAGGTCAGTCAATTACGTTAAAACTATGGTATTTTTCAAATGAAATTTAAAGATTTAAAGAAAAACGGATGACGCTTATTTTAGAAGGATGTCATGAACAGTTTTCAAGATATTTCAAATTTTTCTAATAAATTTATCAAAAATGTTGTATAAAATAAAAAAAGTATTAAATGTCCTTAAAAAAATTGACGTTCTACATGTTAAATTAAATAGTGGCATTCTATATGCTGAATTACATGACACGTTCATTAATATCATTGTCGTCGATGTAGCTTGTTCCATTCATAAGAAAATACACTAGTTTTCCGTTTCAATGCCAAATTTTACTTATTTAATTTGATATTAATTAAATATCAATGTTATTTTGAACATCTGCATAAATAAATGATTGTTTTTGACCAACACAGATCTAAATTTTAATTTTGTGGTACAAGTTCTTTAACATCAGTCTAAATGCGAAAAAATAAATATTTCTAAGTATATTAAGAATTCATAAAAGAATTCTCTCAAAATGATGCCTAAAATAATCGAAAAGCATCGGACACTTGATATGCTGTTCTTTACGAAGTATTTTAATTTTGGAATACCAAAATGCGTCCTTGGTGTGTAATAAAAGTGTTGTGTTGTCCGCATCAGATTTATTTTCTTAAATATGTGGAATTGGTGAATCGTTTATACATGGCAATCAAATTTGCCATTTATGTTTTTATAAAAAAATTGATTGAAGCATTAATTTCTCAAGATATATTAAAGACAGAGCTGAGATGATTACTGTTATGGATGGATCCAGCATCGATTTCGAAGGATATAGTTAACTATTTTTTTCACTTCAGGTTCAAAATGTTTCCTTTTTCTTTGAACATCTATCTCTCAGGATTAGCTAGATAGGGATTAGATAACGGCTGATATGGATTCAGTATCACATTCTGAAAGGGAGGAGATAACTCACTAAAGATTTCCACTTCCAGTTCTGGCGATGTCAGCCATTTTCGATTCAAAAATTTACATTTTCCTTGCAACATCTACTTTTTCCACGAACGAATGGAACGTTAGCCATTAGTTCTTGGAATAATGACTTATATCCGTTATTCTATGAATAAACGAGTTATTTCGAATTAAATTTTGTGTGATTATCATAATCAATGAATACTGCAAACCTATTGATTACTAACGCGGTCAAAGATTTCCATCCAGCCAAATTTTCGAATGTTTTTATCTTTAAATCGTAACAATATCAGGACAGTCGTCTACGTTAAAAAAACAATACTTTTGTATGAAATTTAACGATTTATTAAAAACAGGACAGTCGTCTACGTTAAAAGAACAGTATTTTTGTATGAAATTTGACGATTTATTAAAAACAGGACAGTCGTCTACGTTAAAAAAACAATATTTTTATATGAAAATTAAAGATTTATTAGAAACAGGACAGTCATCTACGTTAAAAAAAACAATATTTTTGTATGAAATTTAACGATTTATTAAAAACAGGACAGTCGTTTACGTTAAAAAACATTATTTTTGTATGAAATTTAACGATTTATTAAAAACAGGCCGCACTTATTTTTGAATGATGTCATAAACAGTTTTCGAGATATTTCAAATTTTTCTAATAAATTTATCAAAAATGTTATATAAAATCAAAGGAGTATTTAATTTCCTTGAAAAGATCATTCTACATGCTAAATTAAAAGTTAGTATTTTATCTGCTGAATTTCGTGACACGTTCATTAGTATCTAGGTCTTTCAGCACGTTCTATTCTCAAGAAAAGAGACTAGTTTTCTGCTTCAATGCCGAATTTTACTTATTTCATTTAATATTAATTAAATACAAATGTTATTTTGTACGTGTGCATAAATAAATGATTGTTTTGACCAACAAAGATTTGAATTTTAATTAAAATTTCTAAATTAAAATATTTTGAAGCATTTATATCTCAATATGGACTAAAGATAAAGCTGAGTTAATGACTGATTCAGCATTGAATTTCAAAGGATATAATTAAAATAAAATTTCAACTTCAGGTTCAAAATTTTTCCTTCTATTTAAACATCTATGTCTCAGGATTGGCTATTTATAATATAAACCCCTTGATTTCTGTCTGTTTATTTATCTATCTCTGGGTAACGCTTGGCGAAATTTTAGTGTCGACATTGGCTGAATATCGCGAACTTGGCGAGATTCTTTAAATGTCGCTAAATTGATAAAATTTCAAAAATCAATGAAAATGACGACTAATTGATGAAAATTCAATATCTTGGAAATAACATAACAAACGACTATATAAATAACCCATTTCTGCATCCGTCCATAATGCTGTCGCAAACTTAGCGACTATTTTAAATATTGCCAAATTGACGAAAATGTCGCCAAATTGATAAAAATGTCACGAAATTGATAAAAATAGCGCTAAATGGGAGGCAACGTTTTGCAAATTTTTAATTTCGTCATATGATGGGCATACCTTCTAGTAGATAAAGATTAGATGACAGTTGATATGGATTCAGCATTACATTCTGAAGGGGGAAGGATGACTCACTAAAGATATCGCCTTCTTCCGGTTTTGTCCGTCGCTTCTGAGAGCCTAAATGGTTAAATTCGATTCAGCGTCAAATATCGAATGAAAGAGGGGGAGGGGGGAGGGGATAGAACTTTCACAACTGGTTTCGGTTTTTTGCACTAACGGTTCAAAAAATTTCCTTCAAATATTTGTATCTCAGGATTGGCTATAGATAGAGCTTAGATGATGACTGGTGTGGATCCAGCATCGAATTTTGGAGGGGGTATAAGGGGGTTCATTATGAATCCCCCCTTTTGGTTATGGATATGTCACTTCCGTTTTTTTTTTTTTCGAAAATTCGCATGACTGTATAAATTAATTTTGCAAAAGACTCTATAAATTCTTAATATTTCCGTCGAAAATAAAGTGTACTTGCCATCACTTGCCATCATATGAAGGCTCCTTCGGAAATTTCTTAATTGTGAATTATTGCTTCTAAATATAAGAGAATAACATAACACACACACACATTATGGTTTTTAATCAATGACTTGCTGACCCGCTGGGGAAGGGCCGCCAATAGGAGGGGGACGGATACCACTCGAATAAGGGGGTCGGCCAGGGAGTGGGTTGCGACTCCCATTTTCTTTCATTTTTAAGGGAGTGGGAGACATGAAAAATTCACAGCAGGGAGAATTAAATAAGGTCGGAAACCGGGTTAAACATAAGTATGGGGAGCGGGGGTGGGGGGGGGGTGAGACCGCAATTTGTATGGATGGACCTGAGTCCACGTTTTATATCCCGAACAACTGAAAAACATTCTGCAATCTTTGCTCATTTCTTTTCAGCTACTTTATTGATCATTTCGACAAACTAGCAGAAAAGCTACAATTACAGGTGTTCATGAAAATTCCAGCTTCGTTTCTGAAACATTCAGCTAATTATCGTCTGCCGAAGCGTTATTTTTGCATTTATATATGTATATATTATCATAACTATCGGGAATCTTACTCCCCATTACTGACAGATGATCTCCCTGAAACTTTCGGTAACACTCTTGCACATGTTTTATAGTGTACAAGTTGAAGCTCTAATTTGCGTTGTTATGCCCTCAAAATATAGAAATTTATTAACCCGCAGAGAAAGGCACGTGTCAGACACATCAGATTTTTTTTAACTTCATATGTAAATCGAGTTCACTAAAATTGGCGATGTCAGAAAAAAAAAATCTGAAAAGAATCAAACGCATAAAATCCGCAATCAGAGCGTGACCATCTAGTTTAGATGGCCGTCCTTTTAATACCATTTTCATTTTTTTTTCTTTTTTTGTAGAACAAGTCCAATATCTTATACTATCTGAATAATTCCGAACCAATCTCGAATGTTTGCGGGTAAATAATGCTCATTGGCCGGTGTAATGCGCTCCTGATTGGATTAACTGCTGGGGAGTGGACGTGATGCCACTAATTTGAATATAATAACACAGAAAGATGTTCAGGAAATGCAAAAGGAGTGTACATACACTATTTTGAATTCGGTTATAATCTTAGCGCATTCATTGCAACTAACTTCATGCAGAAATTTATAAATTTTGATGGCTGTAAAAGGATTTATTTGATATGTAAGAGAAAAGGGAAAAATTCTGATTTCTGCATTCAAGACTTTCCCAACAAACTGTTTCTTTCTTTCTTTTTTTTTTTTTTTGCTTGGCTATGTAAGTCTTTAAGTTCCTCTACCAATTTTTAGGAATGAAATATACCTGAATATACACGTTATACAAGTATATCTATAGTAAAATAACCATGAATAAAGGTAATTGCAGCGCCTCTAGCGGAAAATTAAAGAAATTAGGAGCCCCGAAATAGGCAACATCGGGAGATACAAGAAAAATATCAATTTCAAAGTTGTTTATAGAGCAACAGTTCTCTACCAGTGATACTTGCACCACTGGTGGTACTCGAGAAGATGACTGGTTGTACGTGAATAATATGTACTTTAGCAGAATACCATTTTTACTTTCCTTATATACATAATGTATGAAGAAAGTATTGCGACGGGATCGAAAATTCGAATTAGAGTTTTCGACGGGAGAGCACGTTTCAAGCATCCCTGATCACGAATCAAACATTTTTGAAGTGATGTCTCTGTGTGTGCGTGTGTGTGTGAGTCTGTGGAGACAATAACTGACGAACAAATGGACCGATTCGAACGAAATTTGGTACAAAAATCACAATCCGTGAATATTGGAAGCCTATTGTTTTTAAACGTAATCGAATGTTCAGAACCTCCCTAAAATGTCGACTGAAATTTTGAAAAAATCATCAAAAAATTAAAACCTTTAATAAGGATACGCAAATAGACATTTCTAATGTAATTTTTCCATAGAAAACGATTGACATAAATTTTAGAACGCTAACAAGAACCGTTCACGAGATATTGCACATTTTTAAAATAAATTTATCAAACAATCCCATAAATTAAAAAAAATATATTAACTGTTGCGAAACATGTTCACTTTTTATATGTAATATCATGCGATAAATTGGGCGACATCATTCTCGTGGATCTAGCTCATTCCATTCATAACAACAGATACTTTGAGTAATACATTTGTATTTGAAGGCCAATAGTCATTTATCTGCTATAAGAATAACTTATTTCTCCGTCCATAACTCTTGGCGAGATTTTGGCGATGAAGTTGGCGGAATGTCGCCAACTTGGCGAGTTTTTTAAATGTTGCCAAATTAACGAAAATCTCGCCAAATCCATAAAAATGACGCTAAATCAATGAAAATAACGACTAATTAACGAAAATTCAATATCTTGGAAAGAATATATGTATCTACTATAAGAATAACCTATTTTTTTTGCTGTAAAAGTAGTAAATGCATTGAATTATATAAGGAAAGCCATGTGCTTCTCACATCAGATTTTTTTAAAAGGAAAAGAGCAACGCATGTGGCAGAAATTTAACGAATTATTTGAAAAACAACTTTACAGTCAACTCCTGGATAAAATAAAAAAAATATTTTAAAATAATTTCAGAAAGAACAATTACATTTTTAACGTCATTTTATTAGACATACTTATAAAAAGTAGGATTTTTTTCTCAATGCTGCACTTAAAAAGGATTATACAAAAGGAAACTGGACTCACAGACAAATATATATTTAAAATAAACTGAGATCGGAACCAGTCTTAAAGAAACTGAGTTTTTCCAAACAAGAAGAAGTATCACATTAAATCCTTTTATTAATCATATTGTTTGCTAATATGATTGTTAATCGTATTTGATATTTATTTTTTCTCAACATTTTTATTAGAAAAGAAATAAAAATCTGATGTGGGCAACACATGACTTTCCTTATATAATGCAATGAATTTACTACTTTTATAGTTAAAAAAAAAGGGTTATTCTTATAGTAGATACTTATATTCTTTCCAAGATATTGAATTTTCTGCAATTAGTCGTCATTTTCATTGATTTAGCGTCGTTTTTATCCATTTGGCGAGATTTTCGTTAATTTGGCAACATTTGAAAAAGTCGCAAGTTGGCGACATTCCGCCAAATTCGTCGCCAAAATCTCGCCAAGCTTTATAGAGGAAAAAAGAAGTTATTCTTACAGCAGATAAATGACTATAGGCGTTCAAATACAAAAGTATTACTCAAACTATCTTTCTTCATGAATGGAACGAGCTAGATCCACGAGAATGATGCCGCCAAATTTATCGCTTACTATTACATATGAAAAGTGACCATGTTTCTCAATAGGAAATATTTTAATTTTATTTTATATGACTTTTTGATAGTTTTTTTGAAAAATGTGTAATATCTCAAGAACGGTTCATGCTAGCGTTCTAAAATTTATGTCAATCGTTTTCTAATGAAAAATTACGTAAGAAATGTCTATTTGTGTAACTTTATTAGCGGTTTTGATGTTTTGACGATTTTTTCAAAGTTTTACTCGAAAATTTAAGGGGGTTCTGGGATTCGATTATTATAGGCGATTGTGACAATACCTTAATTAAGTGTATAACTTTAACTACCTATTTGCATACCAGACATATTTTTGTTAGTGGTACTGAAGACTCTGAATTTTTGCTTTGGTGCACATTTATAAAAAGGTTGAGAACCCCTGTTGTAGAGCATTACCTAATGGGAATCGTCGGTAAGTCTGTTACAGAAGGCATTTATTTAACACAATATGGTTATCGGTGATTTATTATAGGCGATTATTATAGGCGATTGTGACAATACCTTAATTAAGTGTATAGCTTTAACTACCTATTTGCATACCAGACATATTTTTGTTAGTGGTACTGAAGACTCTGAATTTTTGCTTTGGTGGTACACATTTATAAAAAGGTTGAGAACCCCTGTTGTAGAGCATTATCTAATGGAAATCGTCGGTAAGTCTGTTACAGAAGACATTTATTTAACACAATATGGTTATCGGTGATTTATTATAGGCGATAATTATAGGCGATTGTGACAATACCTTAATTAAGTGTATAACCTTAACTACCTATTTGCATACCAGACATATTTTTGTTAGTGGTACTGAAGAGTCTGAATTTTTGCTTTGGTGGTACACATTTATAAAAAGGTTGAGAACCCCTGTTGTAGAGCGTTATCTAATGGGAATCGTCGGTAAGTCTGTTACAGAAGGCATTTATTTAACACAATATGGTTATCGGTGATTTATTATAGGCGATTATTATAGGCGATTGTGACAATACCTTAATTAAGTGTATAGCTTTAACTACCTATTTGCATACCAGACATATTTTTGTTAGTGGTACTGAAGACTCTGAATTTTTGCTTTGGTGGTACACATTTATAAAAAGGTTGAGAACCCCTGTTGTAGAGCATTATCTAATGGAAATCGTCGGTAAGTCTGTTACAGAAGACATTTATTTAACACAATATGGTTATCGGTGATTTATTATAGGCGATTATTATAGGCGATTGTGACAATACCTTAATTAAGTTAAAGTGTTGAAAACCCAGACCACACGACAGACCCGGAGGTTTACTGTAGCTAAGTGTGTGGCCGGGAACTTTATTTTAGATTCAAAACATTACAAAACAGGTTAAAATTGAATCACAACACAGTTACAACAAGACAAATAAATAAACCACATAAACAAAACCATATAAAACAAACCACAAAAACAAAACCAACTACAAAAACAAAGCAAAAACCTCCACCAAAAAAGCGACACCTCAGGGGGGTCCAGAGAGCAGAGAAAATGTTAAAAGCAGAAGAGGCTCCCAGGCTGATTATGTAATTTTATTAGAAATTTCTCTCGCTATGAGAATACAGTTTTTGATCTTGTTAATAGAAGTTTTGTTGGAGCAGACACTCGAGAACCAGGCCGCGGAGTTTCCAGCAGAAGGTTTAGAAAGGTGGAAAGATTTTGTAAGGGGACAAGTGAAAACATAGTGGTCTGCGTCACCATAGGATCCGCAAGTACAGCATGAGGTTGTTTTGTGTTTAAAAAAGTATAAGTAATCGAGGAATGGGCCGTGGCCCGTAATAAAGTAAACAAGATATTTATTTGTTATGTGGGTATTAAAGTTAACATTCGGGAGAAATTTTAATATTCTAGCTGGATCGTGGTTTCTGGGGGAAATATAATCATTTAAATAGTTTTGCCAAGAATTTAGGATGTCGAGTTTACAGTGTTTCTTTAATAAGGAATATGGAAAAGGTATAGAGGTGGGGGTGCCGGAAGAGGTAGCAAGTTTAGCATTTGTATCGGCGGCCTCGTTACCCGAGATGTCTGAGTGGGCCTTGACCCAACAAAGGTTGATTAAATGTTTATTAATATTAGCTTCAAGTTTACCTTACATACAAGTTTACCTTACATACAAGTTTACAGACATACCTTAATTAAGTGTATAACTTTAACTACCTATTTGCATACCAGACATATTTTTGTTAGTGGTACTGAAGACTCTGAATTTTTGCTTTGGTGGTACACATTTATAAAAAGGTTGAGAACCCCTGTTGTAGAGCATTATCTAATGGAAATCGTCGGTAAGTCTGTTACAGAAGACATTTATTTAACACAATATGGTTATCGGTGATTTATTATAGGCGATTATTATAGGCGATTGTGACAATACCTTAATTAAGTTAAAGTGTTGAAAACCCAGACCACACGACAGACCCGGAGGTTTACTGTAGCTAAGTGTGTGGCCGGGAACTTTATTTTAGATTCAAAACATTACAAAACAGGTTAAAATTGAATCACAACACAGTTACAACAAGACAAATAAATAAACCACATAAACAAAACCATATAAAACAAACCACAAAAACAAAACCAACTACAAAAACAAAGCAAAAACCTCCACCAAAAAAGCGACACCTCAGGGGGGTCCAGAGAGCAGAGAAAATGTTAAAAGCAGAAGAGGCTCCCAGGCTGATTATGTAATTTTATTAGAAATTTCTCTCGCTATGAGAATACAGTTTTTGATCTTGTTAATAGAAGTTTTGTTGGAGCAGACACTCGAGAACCAGGCCGCGGAGTTTCCAGCAGAAGGTTTAGAAAGGTGGAAAGATTTTGTAAGGGGACAAGTGAAAACATAGTGGTCTGCGTCACCATAGGATCCGCAAGTACAGCATGAGGTTGTTTTGTGTTTAAAAAAGTATAAGTAATCGAGGAATGGGCCGTGGCCCGTAATAAAGTAAACAAGATATTTATTTGTTATGTGGGTATTAAAGTTAACATTCGGGAGAAATTTTAATATTCTAGCTGGATCGTGGTTTCTGGGGGAAATATAATCATTTAAATAGTTTTGCCAAGAATTTAGGATGTCGAGTTTACAGTGTTTCTTTAATAAGGAATATGGAAAAGGTATAGAGGTGGGGGTGCCGGAAGAGGTAGCAAGTTTAGCATTTGTATCGGCGGCCTCGTTACCCGAGATGTCTGAGTGGGCCTTGACCCAACAAAGGTTGATTAAATGTTTATTAATATTAGCTTCAAGTTTACCTTACATACAAGTTTACCTTACATACAAGTTTACAGACATACCTTAATTAAGTGTATAACTTTAACTACCTATTTGCATACCAGACATATTTTTGTTAGTGGTACTGAAGAGTCTGAATTTTTGCTTTGGTGGTACACATTTATAAAAAGGTTGAGAACCCCTGTTGTAGAGCGTTATCTAATGGGGATCGTCGGTAAGTCTGTTACAGAAGGCATTTATTTAACACAATATGGTTATCGGTGATTTATTATAGGCGATTGTGACAATACCTTAATTAAGTGTATAACTTTAACTACCTATTTGCATACAGACATATTTTTGTTAGTGGTACTGAAGACTCTGAATTTTTGCTTTGGTGGTACACATTTATAAAAAGGTTGAGAACCCCTGTTGTAGGGCATTATCTAATGGGAATCGTCGGTAAGTCTGTTACAGAAGGTATTTATTTAACATAATATGGTTATCGGTGATTTATTATAGGCGATTATTATAAGCGATTGTGACAATACCTTAATTAAGCTGTTTTTTTTTTTTGCGGAAAATTTTCCGCTTTTTATTGTCCCCCTAATTCTTGTGAAAATGAAATGTAATATTCTTTTCACACTGCTTGAAATGCAGGTAACTTTCCAAGAAGTCTTTAATTATTTAGTTTTCTGATTTTGAAGGGGGAGGGTACATTTTAAAGGAATATTTTAAGGCTTTATTTTTAAAGAAAAGGATAGGCAAACTGGAAGGGTACAAGGGTTACAAAACTGGAAGGGTATAAGTGACATTTTGCTCAATTTAATAAAACAGCAGGTAATATTTTCAGAAGCCTTCTCTTTCAAAAATTAATTCCGTAAAATTTGAGAAAATATAATAAATATGCAATACTTTTAAGTGATTTGGCTGAAAGAACACATTTTAAAACAGCACTAAATATGTGCTTAACTCAATGTTTACCAAATTGATTCTTATCTTATGGTACTCATCCATTCAATTACAAACCGATATTTTTTAAACAATTTTTAATATTATATATAGGATTTATTTAAAAAAATCTGATGTGGGCAACACATGACTTTCCTTATATAATGTAATGAATTTACTACTTTTACAGTAAAAAAATATGTTTTTCTTATAGTAGATACTAATATTCTTTCCAAGATATTGAATTTTCGACAATTAGTCGTCATTTCCATTGATTTAGCGTCATTTTTATCCGTTTGGCGAGATTTTCGTTAATTTGGCAACATTTCAAAAAGTCGCCAAGTTGGCGACATTCCGCCAAATTCATCGCCAAAATCTCGCCAAGCGTTATGGATGAAGAAATAAGTTGTTCTTACAGCAGACAAATGACTATTGGCGTTCAAATACAAAAGTATTACTCAACGTATCTTTTTTCATGAATGGAACAAGCTAGATCCACGAGAATGATGTCATCCAATTTATCGTATGGAACTACATATGAAAAGTGACCTTGTTTCTCAATAGGAAATATTTTTTTTTCATTTTATATGACTTTTTAATAATTTTTTTGAAAAATGTGCAATATCTCGAAAACGGTTCATGTTAGCATTCTAAAATTTATGTCAATCGTTTTCTGATGAAAAATTACATAAGAAATGTCTATTTGCGTAAATTTATTAGTGGTTTTGATTTTTTGACGATTTTTTCAAAATTTTATTCGAAAATTTAGGGGGGTTCTGAACATTCGATTACGTATAAAAACAATAGGCTTCCAGTGTTTACAGATTGTGATTTTTGTACCAAATTTGGTTCGAATCGGTCCATTCGTTCGTCAGTTATCGTCTCCACAGACTCACTGACATACACACACACACACACATACTTTCACACACACACACACACACACACACACATACACACACACAGACATCACTTCAAAAATGTTTGATTCGTGATCAGGGATGCTTGAAACGTGCTCTCCCGTCGAAAACTCGATTTCGAATTTTCGACCCCGTCACAATACTTTCCTTATACATTATGTATATAAGGAAAGTAAAAATAGGTTTTTCTTATAGTAGATACTTATATACTTTTCAAGATATTGAATTTTCGACAATTAGTCGTCATTTTCATTGATTTAGCGTCATTTTTATCCATTTTGCGAGATTTTCCTTAATTTGGCAACATTTCAAAAAGTCGCTAAGTTGGCGACATTCCATCAACATCGTCGCCAAAATTTGGCCAAGCGTTATGGACGAATAAATAAGTTATTCTTACAGTAGATAAATGACTATTGGCGATCAAATACAAAAGTATTACTCAAAGTATCTTTTTTCATGAATGGAACGAGCCAGATCCACGAGAATGATGTCAACCAATATTTTGCAAGGTATTACATATGGAAAGTCAACATGCTTCTCAACAGGAAATATATTTTTTTTTATTTTATATGACTTTTTGATAATTTTTTTCAAAAATGTGCAATATCTCGAGAACGGTTCATGTTAGCGTTCTAAAATTTATGTCAATCATTTTCTAATGAAAAATTACCTAAGAAATGTTTATTTGCGTAACTTTATTAGCGGTTTTGATTTTTTGACGATTTTTTCAAAATTTCATTCGAAAATTTAGGGGGGTTCTGAACATTCGTTTGCGTATAAAAACAATATGCTTCCAGTGTTTACGAATTGTGATTTTTGCACCAAATTTCGTACGAATCGGTTCATTCGTTCGTCAGTTATCGTCTCCACAGACTCACTGACACACACACACACACACACACACACACACACACACTTTCACCCACTAACACACAG
The DNA here is from genome assembly GCA_951213105.1 of Amaurobius ferox. Classification (NCBI taxonomy): domain Eukaryota; kingdom Metazoa; phylum Arthropoda; class Arachnida; order Araneae; family Amaurobiidae; genus Amaurobius; species Amaurobius ferox. The sequence continues at coordinate 81,992,450 of OX578147.1, read as the reverse complement.
ACATCACTTCAAAAATGTTTGATTTGTGATCAGGGATGTTTGAAACGTGCTTTCCCGTCGAAAACTCGAATTCGAATTTTCGATCCCGTCACAAACAATACTTTCCTTATACATTATGTATATAAGGAAAGTAAAAAAGTTTAATAACAAGTATCTTTTTAATATTTTTTTATATTTAATAATATATTCCTTATGTCTCTAATAAACTGAATAATGTATTTTTCTTTTTGTTATTATTATTAATTACTTAGTAATAGTAGTAGTAGAGCGTAGCAGTCATTCAAGAAAGCAGTAGATTCAGGGCTCATGTTGGGCTAATTTATGCACTATGCAGCGTCCACTTCGACTATAAGAGCTTGAAATTTCATTCCAGTAGCTCAACGGTAGAGCGTTCTCGTCGGATAGCCAGTTCGGAGATCCAGGGTTCGATTCCCGGTTGGGGCAGCAAGATTCTTTACAATGGCTCCCGAGCAAATCAACCCTGTAGGCTAGTAAAAAGATGTATGGAGGTCTGAAAGTGACCCTAGTACGACTAGTACGGATTCAGTGGACTCGAAGTTTGAGCGCCGATTTCAAATTGAGAGGATAACGACCACGCAGGATTATAACCTGGGTGAAAATAGTAGTAGCAGGAGGCTAACCTGAGGTAAAAATACCAGGAGGTGGTCAGTCAGATTGTCAGTTGTCCACATTTCTGACATTAGAAGGGCGAATGTAGAGTCCACTTTGACTATAAGAGCTTGCAATTTCGTCCCAGTAGCTCAACGGTAGAGCGTCGGATGGCCAGTTCGGAGATCCAGGGTTCGATTCCCGGTTGGGGCAGCAAGGTTGTTTACAACTATAGTGTGAAAACAGGCGTCTTTCAGATATTATCTTTAAAATTAGGCTTCGTTATAGTAATAAAGAACGATTAGTTGATCATTTAAAATAAAATATATTGTAATTGCGTTGGCACAGAATTTAGATACACAGAAATACGCAAAAAAAGAAGCGGTTTTATGACGGATGCAACACTAAATATAAATTTAAACGATCTTTAAATATCTACAGTATACACAGCGGAAAAAAATGGGAGTCATATTACTTTCCTTATATACATAATGTATAAGGAAAGTATTGTGACGGGGTCGAAAATTCGAATTCGAGTTTTCGACGGGAGAGCACGTTTCAAGCATCCCTGATCACGAATCAAACATTTTTGAAGTGATGTCTGTGTGTGTGTATGTGTGTGTGTTTGTGTGAAAGTATGTGTGTGTGTGTGTGTCAGTGGGTCTGTGGAGACGATAACTGACGAACGAATGGACCGATTTGAACCAAATTTGGTACAAAAATCACAATCCGTAAACACTGGAAGCCTATTGTTTTTATACGCAATCGAATGTACAGAACCCGCCTAAATTTGAAATTTTGAAAAAATCGTCAAAAAATCAAAACCACTAATAAAGTTACGCAAATAGATATTTCTTATGTAATTTTTCATTAGAAAACGATTGACATAAATTTTAGAACGCTAACACGAACCGTTCTTGAGATATTGTACATTTTTAAAAAAAAAATATCAAAAAGTCATATAAAATAAAAAAAAAATATTTCCTATTGATAAACATGTTTACTTTTCATATGTAATACCGTGCGATAATTTGGGTGACATCATTCTCGTGGATCTAGCTCGTTCCATTCATGAAAAAAGATACTCTGAGTAATACTTTTTTATTTGAACGCCAATAGTCATTTATCTGCTGTAAGAATAACTTATTTCTTAGTGCATAACGCTTGGCGAGATTTTGGGGATGAATTTGGCGGAATGTCGCCAACTTGGCGACTTTTTGAAATGTTGCCAAATTAACGAAAATCTCGCCCAATGGATAAAAATGACGCTAAATCAATGAAAATGACGACTGATTGTCGAAAATTCAATGTCTTGGAAAGAATATTAGTATCTACTATAAGAAAAACCTATTTTTTTACTGTAAAAGTAGTAAATTCATTACATTATATAAGGAAAGTCATGTGTGGACATCAGATTTTTTTGTTTTGCAGTGCGTTACGCGATCTCTCCGTATATCGATTCCTATAATATGGGTTTAATTATTATTTCAATTTTTATTTAAAAAACTATCCAGCATATTTTGCTGAAATTTCTTTTACACATTTTATGTGATAATTTGAATATTTCCCAGAATTTTCGAAGCAATTTGTGAATTTTAACTTTGTTTAAAAAATGTTTTGAGAATCAAGTCCCATGGAATTCAATGTATTTAATTTTTTTCAACCTGGTTTGAATTCGAAACTAATTGGGCGACGTTATTCCTTTTCATTTCCAAACATTCCACAGACCGTCTGAACAACACACTGAAATGTCATTTCGATAAAGTCATGTCTACGGAAGTTATCGTGCGAACGGATAGAGAGACAGGCAGGATGACCAAAGTCATAAACACTTTTCAGCTATGCTGGACGGATGCAACACTAAATATAAATTTAAAAGAACTTTAAAAATCATGATTTTGACACTGGGAAAAAAGAGGGATGCCATATTCTATTTTGAAGTGGGTCACGTGATCTCTTCATATAATATGGGTGTAAATATTATTTTAATTTTTATTTAAGAAACTACCGAACATATTTTGCTGAAATTATTTGTATAAATTTTACGGGATAATTTGGATATTTTCTGAAATTTTCAAAGCAATTTGCGAATTTTAACTTTGCTTAAAAAATATTTGAAAAATTAGGTCCCATAGGGTTCAAGGTATTTCACTTTTTCAATCCGGGTTCAATCCAAAACTAATTGGGTGATATTATTCATTTACATTCTTATACGTTCCACAGACCGTCTGAACAATATACTAAAATTTCCTTTTGATAAAGTCATTTTTACGGCAGTTATCGTGCGAATGGACAGACAGACAGACAGACAGACAGACAGACAAACAGAATGACCAAAGTCATAAACACTTTTCAACTATGTTGGAAAGCGTTAAAAACGATCCAGGGCTCTATGCTTATAATAAGAACAATCGCATTTCCTTTAAAACCATCTTTATACTTCTAAAACACAACTTTTCACAAGGACGCTAAAGATTGCATCCAGCCATTCCCAAAGTTAATGAGTGTGCCCCAAATTTATATCTTTTAAGTTAATTTAATTATAAAGAAGCTGAAAAAGAAGGCCAAAAGGAAAGAGTCGAAAACAAACTTATTTTCTTTTGCGGAGATTCTTAAACCCTGGGAATATTTTCTTCAGTCCCTCCAAGGTTTACTCTCGAACACGACGGTCAACTTATCTCTTGGTTCATGGCTAACTGGAATGAGAACGCTAAGCATGCCATCATCTAAGTAATATGCACTGAACTGACTGACAGAGGAGGGTGATGTGTAAAAATGATCGAGCACTTCCATTATAGCTAGAATCTTGTACAGAGTCCACTTCGGCGTTAAGAGCTTGCAATTTCGTCCCAGTAGTTCAACGGTAGGGCGTTGGCTGGCCAGTTCGGAGATCCAGGGTTCGATTCTCGCCTGGGGCTGCAATGATCTTTTCAATGGCGCCTGAACTAATCAACCCTGTAGGTTAGTGCAAAGATGTCGGAGGTCTGAAAATGATCCTAGTACGACTACTACGGATTCAGTGGGCTTTTCAAATTGAGCCGATTTCAAATTGTGAGGATAACGACCACGCAGGATACTAACCTGTTGTTGTTGTTGAGACCCAGATCGTCCGACCTACCAGAAAGGTGTAAGGTAACTGTTTGGACGGCCGGGAAGTGCCACCCAATTTAGACCGGAACCCAGTGGGGGAGGCATCCACAGGGACCGTACCCTCCTTCCCCTACCACCAACCTCTCGGAAGGACTTACGGACCCACATGTTTAACGTGATCGCACTCCGCATGCACACGGCGGCAGTTGTGGCAGCGTGCAAACCCAGCGCGCAAACCACAGGGCGCCCGAAATGTGCCAACATCACACGGTGATCCCAGGTGGTCACCCACCCAAGTACTAACCGCGTCCGATGCTGTTTGACTTCGGTGATCTAACAAGAACCGGTGCTTTCAGCACGGTAGGGCCGTTGGCCCAGGATACTAACATGTTGAAGACCCAGACCGTCCGGCTCAGGATACTAACATGTGTAAAAATAGTGGTAGCAGGAGGCTAACCTGTGGTAAAAGTAGCAGGGGGCAGTCAGTAAGATTTTCAGCTGCCTGTCAATCTGGCATTAGACGGTGGAGAATGCATAGTCCACTCGACGATAAGAGCTCGTAATTTCGCCCCAACAGCTCAACGGTAGAGCGTCGGCTAGCCAGTTCGAAGATCCAGGGTTCGAGTCCCGGTTGGGGCAGCAAGGTTCTTTACACTTGGTTTGGGTGTCTTCCGATTCGTTTCGTCTTCAAAATCAAGAAAACAAAAATCGAATTTTTTTTCAAATTTAAATTAGGGAGGGGGAGCTGTCCAAAGGAATAGTCAAAAATCCTAGAACCACTCTGCTTAATTATGGAGCACTTCCGCTCTAGCTAGAATCTTGGTTTTCGTCTCATTTCCCAGGTCAACGAAAAAATCTAATATTTTAAAATTTGAATTAGGAGGGGGAATGCGGAGATATATTAATATAAGTTTAATATCCAAAAGGGAGTTTACAGAATCGATGATGACCCACTCCTAAAAGATTAATATTATAGGAAAGGTATAAACATGGTACTAATTGCAGCAACATCATAGGATATAGGAAACAATTACAGATGGAATAGTTACAATAAATCATTATAACACAGCATTTAAAAACATAAGCATAGACAATAAAATAGGTAAGGATGACAATAAAAACTGATGAACTAGCTAACAATGTGATAAATAACAAGAAAGATCAATCATGCATAAAGCATTGATTATGAAACACTTTCTAACTAAAATGCAATTTTATTCAAACATCTCTAAAATGTGATACATTCAGCGCTGATATATTTTAAATTATCACAGTACTACAATAATTTATTATATTTGAAAACTTAAAACTTCATGGCAAAAAATAAACTTTATTCAAATGACGTCATCAAAATATAAATCGTCTGGCTCTGTATATAAAAACAATGAATATTTCATTCATATCACTTTTATTTCAGACTCCAGAGTTAAGTAATTTTGCGTGAAAATAATTTAGCAATTCTTATACAACTCATCTTACAATCACTTGCTTACATTCTGCATCCATTAAAATTAGGCTTCGTTGTAGAAATAATCAAAAGTTGATGATCATTTAAACTAAAAAATATTGTAATTGCGTTGGCACGGTATATAGATGCACCGAAATTACGCAAAAATAAAGCAATTTTAGGACGAATGTAACACGAAAATGCATCAATAAATTTAAAAGAACTTTAAAAATAACGATTTCTGCACTAGGAAAAAAAGATGGATGCAATATTTTATTTTGAAGTGGGTCACGTGATTTCTTCATATAATATAGATGTAATTATTATTTTAATTTTTATTTAAAAAATTACAGAACATATTTTGCTGAAATTTTTTTTATATATTTTATGGGATCATTTGAATATTTCCTTAAATTTTCGAAATAATTTATGAATTTTAAATTCGTTTAAAAAATGTTTGAAAAATTAGGTCCCATAGAGTTCAATGTATTTCATTTTTTCAACCCAGGTTCAATCCAAAACTAATTGGGTGATATTATTCATTTACGTTCCCATATGTTCCACAGACCGTCTCAACAACATACAAAAATTTCATTTTGATAGTCATTTTTACGGCAGTTATCGTGCGAATAGACAGATAGACAGAAGGAACAAAGTTATAGACACTTTTCATCTATGTTGGAAGTGTTAAAAATCAACTTTAACAGAATTATAAGTGAAAATCCAATTTTAAATAGCCCTGGAAAAAGAAGGAAGAGTAGAAATATTTTTAAGGGATTGGGGCAGTAAGACATTGTAAAATTTAGGAACGAAAAAGAGATAAAATTTCCGAAAATTAGTAGAATTGGCTCGAGGGCGTCTAATAGTATCACGCTGCAACACCGGAGTTCATTCCTCGATACATTATTAAACTTGGTATCAAACGAAAGGGTTTTTGAAACCCTGTGAAATGAAGGGAAACATATTCTATAACTATATTTTATAATAGTGTTTCTCAACCTTTGGGAGAACATGAACTCGTAAAAATTTTTATATAAGACGACGACCCAATAAATTGACTCTTAAATATCTTTCAAGTTTTTCAAATTTCGTACATAAACTAACATAAGTATTAATAATTAATCATGGTATAATCATGAAGAGTATTAGTGCATTTATGTATCCGGTATAGCACGTTGACAAATATAAAATTACATTTAAATAAGTTATCAATCACTGGACTCATGAAATTTCGCAGCATATTACAATTTCCTCAGGTCAACATCGTTAAATTAATTTCTGCTGATTTTCATTGACATATCCCATTCTGGTCACCAAAAATTTGTTATATTATTCAGCATAAAATTGATTTTTGTATTATTAAATTGGTTATTGTATTAATAAATTTATTTTAAATTGATTATTGTACTATTAAATTGATTTTAAATTGATTTTTGTATTATTAAATGGATTTTAAATTGATTAATTGCCTTGAAAAAATCTGATGTGGGCAACACGTGACTTTCCTTATATAATGCAATGAATTTACTACTTTTACACTTAAAAAAATCTGATGTGTGCAACACATGACTTTAATGATATAATGCAATGAATTTGATACTTTTACAGTAAAAAAATAGGTTATTCTTATAGTAGATACTTACATTCTTTCCAAGATACTGAATTTTCGTCAATGAGTCGTCATTTTCATTGATTTAGCGTCATTTTTATCCATTTGGCGAGATTTTCGTTAATTTGGAACATTTCAAACAGTCGTCAAGTTGACGACATTCCGCCAAATTCGTCGCCAAAATCTCGCCAAACGTTATGGACAAAGAAATAAGTTATTCTTACAGCAGATAAATGACTATTGGAGTTCAAATACAAAAGTATTACTCAAAGTATCTTTTTGCATGAATGGAACGAGCTAGGTCCATGAGAATGATGCCACCCAATTTATCGCATGATATTACATATGAAAAGTGAACATGTTTCTCAATAGGAAATATTTTTTTTTTATTTTATATGACGTTTTGATAATTTTTTTGAAAAAATTGCAATATCTCGAGAACGGTTCATGTTAGCGTTCTAAAGTTTATGTCAATCGTTTTCTAATGAAAAATTACATAAGAAACGCCTATTTGCGTAACTTTATTAGCGGTTTTGATTTTTTGACGATTTTTTCAAAATTTCACTCGAAAATTTAGGGGGGTTCTGAACATTCGATTGCGTATAAAAACAATAGGCTTCCAGTGTTTACGGATTGTGATTTTTGTACCAAAGTTCGTTCGAATCGGTCCATTCGATCGTCAGTTATCGTCTCCACAGACTCACTGACGCACGCGGACGCACGCACACACACACACACACACATACATACACACACACACACACACTTTCACACACACACACACATACATACACACACACACACACACTTTCACACAAACACATACTTTAACACACACACACACACATCACTTCAAAAATGTTTGATTCGTGATCAGGGATGCTTGAAACGTGCTCTCCCGTCGAAAACTCGAATTCGAATTTTCGACCCCGTCACAATACTTTCCTTATACATTATGTATATAAGGAAAGTAAAAATGTTATTCTTATAGTAGATACTTATATTCTTTCCAAGATATTGAATTTTCTTCAATTAGTCGTCATTTTTATTGATTTAGCGTCATTTTTATCCGTTTGGCGATATTTTCGTTAATTTGGCTACATTTAAAAATGTCGCCAAGTTGGCGATATTCCGCTAAATTCGTAGCCAAAATTTCATCAAGCATTATGAACGGAGAAATAAGTTATTCTTACAGCAGATAAATGACTATTGGCGTTCAAATACAAAAATATTACTCAAAGTATCTTTTCTCGTGAATGGAACGAATTAGATGCATGAGAATGATGTCATCGAATTTATCGCATGATATTACATATGAAAAGTAAACACGTTTCTCAACTGTTAATTTTTTTTTTAATTTATGGGATTTTTTTGATAAATTTATTTGGAAAATGTGCAATATCTCGAGAACGATTCATGCTAGGGTTCTAAAACTTATATCAATCGTTTTCTGAGGAAAAATTACATAAGAAGTGCCTATTTGCGTAACTTTATTAAAGGTTTTGAGTTTTTTATGTTTTTTTCAAAATTTCACTCGAAAATTTAGGGGGGGGGGGGGGGTTCTGAACATTCGATTGTGTTTTAAAACAACAGGCTTCCAGTATTCATGGATTGTGATTTTTGTACCAAATTTCATTCGAATCGTTCCATTCGTTCATGAGATATCATCTCCACAGACTCACTGACACACACACGAGATATCATCTCCACAGACTCACTGACACACACACGAGATATCATCTCCACAGACTCACTGACACACACTCGAGATATCATCTCCACAGACTCACTGACTGACACACACACACACACACACACATACTTTCACACACACACACACAATTTCATTCATACACATACACACACAGACATCGCCTCAAAAATGTTCGATTCGTGATCAGGGATACTTGAATCGTGCTCTCCCGTCGAAAATTCGAATTATAATTTTCGACCCCGTTACAATACTTTTCTTATACATTATGTATATAAGGAAAGTAAAAAGAAAACGGCATTGAAAAAAATATTTATTCATTGCAGTTCACCAGAGAAGTCAGCTGAGCTGTATTATTCCTATTAAAATTTAAATACGGCTTGGTAACTACATAGATCTTATTTAGGCGTACTGGTTCTGTTTCGACACATTCGCGAATATTATTCTCCTTAGAATATTTCCATTATCAAATATTTATTTATTAAAGTGCATAGAAAACTAAAATGACAAATTCCGGCAGAATCTCTCGTGGCCCGGTATAATTGATGCCAGGGCACGGTACAGGGCCGCGGTCCGGCGGCTGAGAAGCACTGTTCTATAACACCATATTCCCACAGTAAACGTATAAAAAAAAATTGAAAAAATTGCGTATGCACTTTCTCTCAACTCCTTGATTTTTTCCCCCTACTTAATTTCCTGTGAGTGCTTAACCTTGGTCCACATTATGGTCGGCCCAACCTGTTCTGCAAAACAAACAATTCAGCAATTTCCTATGCGGAAGCGAGGTGGCTGTTGGATGATCGATGCGTGTATTGATCAGGATGTGACGTAGTTCGGGAGACACGCCGAAAACAATACAAGAGAAAGACCACAATAATTAACTTCCGGAGATATGCAATATTGTAACTTTAATGTGACACTGATGTGACAAGCATGGATGCGTCTTCGTCAAACATAGATGTTATAAAATTAGAGGAGTTTGTGCATTTTTATTTATAAAAATCTAATGCCCCCAATATATGAATTTCCTTACAGATTCACAAACGTTGATTTTGTGGGTACAAAAATAGGAGCATTCTTATTACTAATTAAAACCAGCACACCAAATTTCATCTATTTTTCTTGATAATGCAGAGAAATATTGAGTTTTTGGCCGAAAATCAAAATTTCTAATATCTCGAGAACTACTGAGCAATGGTGTACATTTATTTATCGTACGAAATTGTATTCGATTTGTTCAATTTTTGCGAGATTTGTAGCACTAACACGACCACGAAACAAAACCTAATTGGGCTAATTTTCGATTAAAATGACTATTTTCAAATCTAAGCTTGTAGAGTATTTATGTTCGGGTACCAATTGTAGAGTATTTTTCCCTCTATCGGGCTATAAGGAAACTTAATGAACCTCGAACAATACTCTCTTGTAGGGATTACCAACTCAGGTTGCGAGAATTACCCATTCGTACTGAATTAGATCTGTTATACAAAGTGACATAACTCAAAACATGGTATAACCGGATACACAGGACCGTGCGACCCAGGGCAATAACACACGGATGTAATCAGTTAATCAAACACATTTATTGTGTATTTCACTCAAATTACAGCAGCTGGTTGTGTAACTAAAATGGAGACATATACCAATAACCAGTATTGCACTTGCCCATAAATAAACACAAATATATAATGCAATGCACTTTTACGGGCATGGTGATATTTAGACAGTTAGTAGACTAGTTATAAAGCTTCTATGCTTACCCGACTCTTTTCTCTTGCCTCGAAACCTTGTTTCTGCTACCCCGGGATACTAGACCCTTCTGATCATAGTGGTATCCATTAAGGCGGATCGTTCTATCTTTTTAACTCACGCACTCAGCTTAACCCTCTTTTAGCCTTCTAGTTTCTCAATCCATCCATTAATCCCTCTCACCCAATCCATCTCAGTCGCGATCCGAAACATTACCCTGATTCCTCCCCAGGATCGCAGAAATATTACTGGGCTCGGTGATTGGTCTATCTAATCGAATGAGTAAGAGTTGTTAAATTAAAGTAAACATAAATTATAATGAAAACTGAGGAAAATAATAATGAAAGGTTATTTAGAACTCACAAACTCCTCACATTGTTAAAAAAAATAAAACTTATTTCGTAAATGTTTTTAAGAAGCTACAACTTATTTTTTAGGAGTGCTTATTTCCCTGTTTGTGACAAGCTTGGTTACTAGTTGCTAATATTTATCATAATGATATACAGACATTTTAAATATGCTTTTAATTTGTTTTTCAAACGTTCTAAAAAAAGTCCAAATATTCCTTTTTTCCTATGCGTGGCAAAAAAGAAAATAAAGGACATGAGAAAATGTTTCAAAACTGTACGAGCCACATCGTAAAAAATTTCCTCTAAAGGTTCCGGTCGAGTGAGAGCAATTAGCTTTCTAATGAAAAATAAACCCTTTCTATTTCTGAGTTGAAACATTTATGCTACATTCCTTAGTGTTTCAATAAAGAAACGAATACCTTGAATTGTATTGTAAAAAGTATTCTGTAAAAATTGAACGCATTTCTGACCCAGTCGAAATAACAAATATATTCAATATTAATTTGAGAATAATTAATATGACTATATTTAAGAATAATTAATATATCCGTTGTTGTTGTTGAAGAAAGGATGTATCTTTACCCGAAATAACTTCCTATCCCGTTTGGATCGGTATTGGATAACGGTGTCTTGCACCTTAAAGCTCCTCTTTGATCGTAAATCCCCCTCCTCTCTTTATAAGTTTCTGGATACACTGATTCGTGTCCTAACCGTTATACAGTGTGTCAAAACCCTGTGCTAGCAAGGAAATCGTAGGCCAATTCAATAACTCGAGAAGTGTGTATTAGGGTTATAAAATATTTTTACTTTTCCTACAATACATGGTAATGTAGAGGGAAAGACAGGTAGAGGTCCATCCACATGGACCGTACCCTCCATCCCCTACCACCAATCCTTGGAAAGGCTTACGAACCCACATGTTTGGCGGGATCGTACTCCGCGTGAACACGGCGACAGTTCGGGTAGAGGCGGGAATCGAACTCGGGTCGTCCGACTGCAATCCCTGTGCGCTAACCACCAGGCTGTCACGCCCTTACGTAATTTTTGACAATGAAAAGAATAAGACCAATCCCATCACTCTAGGACTAACCATTCTCGATATATTGTAGTTTTTTTTACTTTCCTTATATACATAATGTATAAGGAAAGTATTGTGACGGGGTCGAAAATTCGAAGTCGAGTTTTCGACAGGAGAGCACGTTTCAAGCATCCCTGATCACGAATCGAACATTTTTGAAGTGATGCCTGTGTGTGTGTGTGAGAAAGTATGTGTGTGTGTGTGTGAAAGTATGTGTGTGTGTGTGTGTGTGTGTGTGTGTCAGTGAGTCTGTGGAGATGATATCTCACGAACGAATGGACAGATTCGAATGAAATTTGGTACAAAAATCACAATCCGTGAATACTGGAAGCCTATTGTTTTAAAACACAATCGAATGTTCGCAATCCCCCTAAATTTTCGAGTGAAAGTTTGTAAAATCATCAAAAAATCAAAACCTTTAATAAAGTTACGCAAATAGACATTTCTTATGTAATATTTCCTTAGAAAACGATTGACATAAACTTTAGAACACTAGCATGAACCGTTCTCGAGATATTGCATATTTTTCAAATAAATTTATCAAAATATCCCATAAATTAAAAAAAAAATATTAACTGTTAAGAAACATGTTCACTTTTCATATGTAATATCATGCGATAAATTTGGTGACATCATTCTCGTGGATCTAACTCATTCCATTCACGAGAAAAGATACTTTGAGTAATACTTTTGTATTTAAACGCCAATAGTCATTTATCTGCTGTAAGAATAACTTATTTCTCCATCCATAACGCTTGGCGAGATTTTGGCGACGAATTTAGCGGAATGTTGCCAACTTGGCGGCGTTTTTAAATGTTGCCAAATTAACGAACATCTCGCCAAATGGATAAAAATGTCGCTAAATCAATGAAAATGACGACCAACTGAAGAAAATTCAATATCTTGAAAAAAATATAAGTATCTACTAAAAGAATAGCATTTTTTACTTTCCCTGCAATACATGGTAATGTATAGGGAAAGTATTGGAATCATGCCGAAAATCACAACTCGAGTTTTCGACGGATCTACACGTTTCGAGACCTCTAGAATACGAAAAAACCATTTTTAGCGTGACGTCTGTGCGTGTGTCTGTCTGTCTGTCTGTGTGTCTGTCTGTCTGTCTGTCTGTCTGTGTGTCTGTCTGTCTGTCTGTCTGTGTGTCTGTCTGTCTGTGCAGATTTTGTATCCACTGTAACTAAAAAACTAATGGACCGAATTTCACAAAATTTGGTAGGTAAGTCACTTGTGGGCGGGGCTGGTGCTGATTAGTTTTGGGTACGATTCGGAATAAAAGAACCCGCATTTTTTTGCGAAATGGCCCGCAAAAGCTTGTATCCACTCTAGCTGAAAAACTAATGGACCGAATTTCACAAAATTCGGTAGATAAGTCACGTATAGGTCACTCTGGTGCTGATTAGATTTTGGTACGATTCGGAAAAAAATAACCTGCCTTTTTTTGCAAAACGGCCCGCAAAAATCTTCAAAATCTAAACTAAAGAACTAGGTATACTCAGATATATCCATAAAATGCCCGTTTAATACGTAATGTTTAACGACGAAAAGAATAAGACCAACCCCATTACACTAGGACTAGCCGTTCTCGAGATATTTTAGTTTTTCGTACTTTCCCTACGCCACCTTTGAAAATAAGCCCGGTTACCGAATGAGAACGAAAATTGAATAAAAGTGAAATAAATGTAATTAAAATAAAGAGAACGTGGATATAAGTCTGCAGGGAAAGTCATGTGCTGCCCACATCAGATTTTTTTAACTGTAAAAGTAGTAATTCTGTTGCATTATATAAGGAAAGTCATGTGCTGCCCACATCAGATTTTTTTTTTCGCATTTTTGCTACGCCGGCTTTCAAAATACGCCCATTTACCAAATGAATACGAAAATTGTATTAAAAGTGCAAGTTCAGTGTCATTTCAAATAATTATGTGTATTATTTTGTGCAATTAAACTCAATTTAATGAATTATTAATGAAACGGAGATAAAATGAAGTTGGATCTGTCGGGAAAGTCATGTGCTGTTTACATTAGATGTTTTACTCAGGTGTACAGGTACAGGAAACCCCCAAGGCGATACATGATGAGACAACTTTAAGGGAGGAGGGGCTTTTTTTGAGACAACTTTTTAGCAGCGTACGGGATCTATCTCACCTTCTGTTAGAGGTAGGAGAAAAATCACGTAGAAAGTTGTAAAGCGTTGCAAAATCAGTACTATAAGCCTTTTTGTTCCACAGCGAAAGCTGCAAAATAACTTTTTAAATAACGTCTCAAAAGAGACAATTTTATTATTCTGCATGTAACAATACAAACGTAGATACATTGGAAAACACGCGGAGATATTTTATTACACGTATGTAAACATGATCGTTCCTGAGGATAAAGATGTTGCATATTCAATAATTAAATTATACTTTGTGCGAAGAATAAGGAAAACTTGAGCAATGTATATAAGCAACGTATATAACGTATCCGTTTTATGTGCTTATATACGTTGCTCAAGTTTTCCTTATGTTGTATGTTGTGCATAATAAAGTTAATTTTGTTCTGCCGCATAACTGAACTAACCGAAAACGGTTAACTCAGTTATGGGATTGGGTTTATTCTTTAAGTCGTCAAATATTACGTATAAAACAGGCATTTGATTGATGCTTTTGAGTATACGTAGTTTTTTATTTTAGATTTTGATGATTTTTGCAGGTCATTTCGCAAATAAAAGGTTCCTTTTTTACGTATCGTACCAGAATCTATAATCAGCATCAGAGTAACTCACAAGTTACTTCTATTAAACCGAATTTTTAAAAAGTTGGTCAATTAGTTTTTCTGCCCAGAGTAGATACATACGATTTTTGCCAGCCATTTTGCGAAAAAAAAGGCAGGTTCTTTTTTTTTTCGCATCGTACCCAAATCTAATTAGCAACAGGGTACCCCACAAGTGACTTATCTACTAAATTTTATGAAATTTAATCAGTTATCCTTCCTTCAGTGCATTCTTGGAGCTGTATTTCAGCAGGACAATGCCCGTCTATATGTTGCTAGGAATGTTCAAGACTTCTTTTCAGCACAACAGATACAGCTTCTTCCTTGGCCTGCTTATTCACCGGGTGGGTCGCCAATTGAACATGTTTGGGATTTCGTCGGTCGGAGTTTCGCTCGTGAAACTAGTCCCATAGCTAATACAGCTGAACTTTGGGTTCGGATAGAAGCAATCTGGAATGCTCTTTCTTAGGTACAAATTCAAAATCTATTTGATTCGATGCCACGTCGTATAGAAGCACTTATCGCAGCGCGTTGTGGGTAAACCAAATACTGATTTTCGACATGTGATAATGTTTTTTGTTTTGTTGTAAATTTAATCGTTTATTTGTATCAATACAGGGAGTTTGGGGAATACATTTCCTTCAGTTCTAATGATTCTTTCATGGTGTTGCAATTTTTACAAACAGGAGTTTATTATTTAAAAAAACATCAGGACAGTTGTAATTTTTACAGTTGCGTCTTAATGTTATATATAGAGATAGTGATACTTAGGATTAGAGAGTCGATGTATTCGAAAAAGCTCATTTAAAATGATGTTTCTAAACAATTGGATAGAACTGCAAGAACGATATGATAGCAGCTTAATGATTTTGAAGTTATAAGAATCTTTTTCATTAAATAGAATGATAATAACACATTTGTGGAGAGTTTATATATATATATATATATATATATATATATATATATATATATATATATACATATATATATACATATATATATATACATATATATATATATATATATATATATATATACATATATATATATATACATATATATATATATATACATATATATATATACATATATATATATATACATATATATATATATACATATATATATATATACATATATATATATATACATATATATATATATATATATACATATATATATACATATATATATATATATATATACATATATATATATACATATATATATATATATATACATATATATATATATATATATACATATACATATATCTATATACATATATATATATCTATATATATATATATATATATATATATATATATATATATATACATATATCATGACTATGTGGTATTTTATGTTCATATGTTGAATTTTGTCTCTTTGGTCCTCTTTGGTCTTTTTTCTGTTAATCTCGTTTATTCTATTGTTGGGCACAGATTGCATAAAATTTTAACCACGTGTTTTTATGCAATCATAGAAACAACGGATTTGAGTATATCTGTCTAGAATGTGCCCCTGAAGACGTTTCTGGCAGATATATTTTTCATTGATTTATTTTCTTTGTCCTGTCCTTTCCTTGCTCTCCGTTTCCAGCCCTTCCTCATTTCTTTTTACTTTCTGTTATTATATACACGTTATTATATTGCCCGCGGTTTGATACTGTTTTTACTGATGTGCACTCCTGCACCGTCGTTTTTATTATTTTAATATATATATATATATATATATATATATATATATATATATATATATATATATATATATATATATATATATATATATATATATATAATATATATGTATATATATATAAAACTATGTCGGACGCGCATAAAGAGTTAGAAATACACTTATACTGTACATCTTTATAGATACTGGATCGACTTACAGTTTTGAAAACAAAATTCCAACCTGTATTTAACGACACTCCTCTTCTTCCTCCATGAAAACGACGTCAACAGCGTCCCTACTTATTTGTCCAACTCCTATTCAAACATCACGCAACAAATCAAAGCCTGTCAGTGCTCTGTAACGAGTTGCCTTGAAGATGTAAAACTTCTTGCAAAGCATCCTTATCGGACATCCAGATCGGGCAGCACAAAAAGGGCCCCGCTTGTTGAATTAAACACTTGCCCGAGACGCCTTGCAATACTCCTGACAGCCGGGAGTAAAGGGCCCCATTAGCCACATTTTAATTAACGACTCATATGCTAATTGTAACATTGTTTGTATCAGGCAGCTCAATCTCCCGCTTTAAATAGGGCAGGCAATGGGTAATACTTCTTTAACCCTTTCATACTCTTTGACATGTTTTGAGGGGGGAGAAGGAGAGATCGTTCTTGTTTCAGCTCTTGTGTATGCAATCTCTATGTCGTAACAGGGGCATTTAAATATTTGCGGTGCCGAACTCTTGGTAAAACCAGGGTTGATGTGAAGGTCGAATTTTTCAGGGTCAAATTGAGACATAAGTGGAGTACAGTGACGTACACTGACGAGGTGTTATGTAAGAAAAAGCAGCAAGTTTGGAACAGCATCTATGAAGAGTATGTATATACACAAAAAAAAATATGGGTAAAGCACAAAATAAGGAAGATCAATCATGCATAAAGCATTGATTATGAAACACTTTACAACAGAAATACAGTTTTATTTAAACATCTCTAAAATGCGATACATTCAGCGGTGATGCTTTTTAAATTATCACAGTACTAAATAATTTATTAGACTTGGAAACTTAAAACTTTATCAGAAAAAAAAGGCAATACTATAAATCGTCCGCTTCTTTATGTAAAATCAATGAATATTTCAATCATATCACTTATGTTTCAAACTCCTGCAAAGCTAAATAGTTTTGCATGAAAAAAATTCAGCTATTCTTATACAACTCATCTTACAGTAGCTTGATTTGTTTACATTCTGTATGCTTCGTTGTAGGAATAATCAAAGTTTAGTGATTATTTAAAATAAAAAATTTTGTAATTGTGTTGGTACAGAATTTAGATACACAGATAATGCGCAAAAATAAAGTAACACTAAATAGAAATTTAAAAGATCTTCAATAATCACGATTTTTACCCAGTGAAAAAAAAAACCGGATGCCATATTTTATTTTGAAATGAGTCACGTGATCTCTTCCTATAATATGGGTGTAATTATTACTTTAATTTTTATTTCAAAAACTACCCAAGATATTTTGCTGAAATTTTTATTAAACATTGTACGTGATAATTTGAATATTTCCAAAAATTTTCGAAGCAATCTGTGAATTTTAACTCTGCTTAAAAAATATTTGAAAAATTAGGTCCTACAGAGTTCAGTGTATTTCATTTTTTCAACCCGGGTTAAATCCGAAATTGAGTGAGATTTATTCATTTTCATTCCCATATGTCCCACAGACCGTCTTAATAATATACTAAAATATCATTCTGATAAAGTTATTTTTACGGCAGTTATCGTTCGTACGGACAGACAGACAGGCAGAATGAACAAAGTCAGTTTACTGCTACTATAATGACACTTTTAAACAGGTAAATTCACAGTTACATACTTGAAAAGGTAACTATAACTATGTGAATGTAGTACTCGTATTTTATACTTTTATATTAGAATTGAATGAAATAACGGATATATTTCACATTACGATGAAAATACAGTTTCAAACAGAGAGATAATATGAGATGTTCATTTTGTTTACTTGTTTACCTGCTTAAATGGGTTCCTTTTGAAGCACCCTTTTAAGCAGGTAAACAAGTTGGTATCAGGTAAAGAAATGCGTAAAATGATCATATTTTATTACCTCTTTACGTGTTTAAAAGGTATTTTCAGCGTAAAATAAAATATACCCATTATTCCGTGCAATTCATGTATTAAAAAATAAAATAACAGATTTATATGGATATCGTTACTTTTTACTTTCCGTATATACATAGTATAATGTATAAGGAAAGTGTTGTGACGGGTTCGAAAATTCGAATTCGAGTTTTTGACGGGAGAGCACGTTTCAATCAACTCTGGTCACGAATCGAACATTTTTGAGGTGATGTGTGCGTCTGTGTGTGTGTGTGTGTGTGTGAAAGTGTGTGTGTGTGTGTGTGAAAGTGTGTGTGTGTGTGTGTGTGTGTGTGTGTGTGTGTGTGTGTGGAAACGATATCTCACGAACGAGCGGATCGAATGAAATTTGGTACTAAAATTACAATCCGTAAATACTGGAAGCTTATTGTTTTTAAACACAATCGAATGTTCAGAACCTCCCTAAATTTTCGAGTGAAATTTTGAAAAAATCATCAAAAAATCAAAATCTTCAATAAAGTTACGCAAATAGACATTTCATATGCAATGTTTCCCTAGAAAACGATTGACATAAATTTTTAACGCTAGCATGAACCGTTCTCGAGATATTCATAATTTTTCAAATAAATTTATCAAAAAATCCCATAAATTAAAAAAAAAATATTAACTGTTCACTTTTCATATGTAATATCATGCAATAAATTTGGTGACATCATTCTCGTGAATATAGCTCGATCCATTCATAAGAAAAGATACTTTGAGTATAGTTTTGTATTTAAACGTCAATAGTCATTTATCTGCTATAAGAATAACTTATTTCTCCATACATAACGCTTGACGAAATTTTGTCGACGAATTTGGCGAAATGCCGCCAACTTGGCGACTTTTTAAATGTTGCCAAATTAACGAAAATCTCGCTAAATGGATAAAAATGACGCTAAATCAATAAAACTGACGACTAATCGACGAAAATTCAATATCTTGGAAATAATATAAGTATCTACTATAAGAATAACCTATTTTTTTTTTTTTCTTTTTTACTGTAAAAGTAGTAAATTCACTGCATTATATAAGGAAAGTCATGTGCTGTCCACATCAGATTTTTTAAGTGTATTTTTACCTGTAAATTTACCTGTTTAAAAATTGCATTTTAGTAACAGTAAACACAGTGTGTGTTTTTACCCATATTTGTTTTAGTGTGTAGGATGTCAAGAATTATCGTATATTTTTCGTAAATATCGTATATTTTTTCATGCAAGTGTATAGGAAACCCCAATGACACTACATGATGAAGCAACTTTCGGGTGGTAGACTACCTCCCCCCCCCCCTCATTTTAGCAGGTTACGGAGGCCTATGTCGCTTCTTGTTAGTGACAGGAAAAGTCAATTATTAGATTGTAGAGCGTTGTAAAATCACAAAGCATTTTAATTCCCTCGGAAAAAGTATACGATAACTCTGGAAAAGAAGTATACTATAGCTCTAGTAATACTCCAATTATTTGTCTGATCTATGACATTCCTTGACACCCGTGTTACCTGTAAACGCTTTTACAGCGCATATCAGAATCAAACTATTCTTATTAAATTTAATATGTTTATTTTAATCATTATCAATAATAAACCTATTGATTTTGAGAGAGGTGGAACTCTAATTGTCTTAGAATATCGAAAGTTGTCCATTTGCAGAAAATACATATGTTGGAAACAACATATTTTTTTAATTATCAGTTAAAAGAAGCCATTTTATTTTCAAGGGGAATGAATTGTAAAGAAGACATTAATTTTTTTTCTTCCACTTTTATAAATTTCAGATTAACTCTCTTTGTCTTTCCATTCATCATCTTTGAAGGGCTCTTTTTCGACTCCCAGACCACGCCCCAGAGCTGAAACTCGGCACTAAATTTCATCTCGAGGAGGATTTTCATTTATAAATTTTGACGTCATTACGTTTCGTCGTTACGTCATTTACGTACGTGATAAGCATGTTTTTGCCCTTTCCGTGCATTTCCTTTGCGAATTCCGGTTCAGAGTCTTCAAATGAAATATTCTCCTGGTTCTAAGATGTCATTCTATATGTGATGCTACATAGATTTGAACGTAAATTACGTAAAACAATTAAATACAAGAAATATCAATCATGCATAAAGCATTGATTATGAAACACTTTCCAACTGAAATGCAATTTTATTTAAACATCTCTAAAATACGATACATTCAACGTTGAAATATTTTAAATTATCACAGTACTACAATAATTTATTATATTTGAAAACTTCAAACTTCATCGAAAAAAAGTAACTTTATTCAAATGACGTTATCAAAATACAAATCGTCTGGCTCTTTATGTAAAATCAATGAATATATCATTCATATCACTTTTATTCCAGACTCCAGAGCTAAATAATCTTGCGTAAAAAAAATTCAGCAATTCTTATAAAACTCATCTTACAATCACTTGTTTACATTTTGCACCCATTAAAATTAGGCTTCGTTGTAGAAATAATCAAAGTTTGATGATCATTTAAACTAAAAAATATTGTAATTACGATGGCACAGAATTTAGAGAAATGCACAGAAAATAGATGCACAGAAAATACGTAGAAATAAAGCGGTTTTAGGACGGATGCAACACTAAATATAAATTTAGAAGGACTTTAAAAATCACGATTTTACACTGGGAAAACAAGATGGATGCCATATTTTATTTTAAAGTGGGTCACGTGATCTCTTCATATAATATGGGTGTAATTATTATTTTAATTTTTACTTAAAAAACTACCGAACATATTCTGCTCACATTTTTTTTATATATTTTATGGGATAATTTAAATATTTCCTAAAATTTTCGAGCAATTTGTGAATTTTAGCTTTGTTTAAAATATGTTTGAAAAATTACGTCCCATAGGGTTCAATGTATTTCACATTTTCAACCCGGATTCAATCCTAAACTAATTGGGTGATATTATTCATTTACATTCCTTATGTCCCACAGACCGGCTCAACGACATACTATAATTTCATTTTGATAAAGTCATTTTTACAGCAGTTATCGTGCAAACAGACGGACAGACAGACAGAATGAATGAACAAAGTCATAAACACTTTTCAATTATGTTGAAAAGTGTTAATAAAAAGTAAATCGTGTGATAAAGCAAGATTTTCAATGTCCTCCCTTACACAACAGTGGCTCAAGGAAAAGTAGAAAATCAGTTTTAATCACATACGAAATTAAGCCACATTGAAGAATCTAGATATAAATGTAAATAGACTCAATTCAAAATAATAGTATAAATCTTATCATTATCCAGAATTTATATTATGCAAAATGGTCGAAGGGAAATGAAGATGAATGAGGATGATTCAGTTCAAACCTATATAAATAAAATTGAAAATCTGTCTGTATGTCCCATCATCACGGGAGAACGGTTGAACCGGATTTTATGAAATTTTGTGGATTGCCGTGAAATAAAATTTAGTCCATGTTTCGGATTTCTAGTGCCAGGGATTGTCGAGATATTAATTAAAAAACAAACAAACAAACCACAATTAAACCTTTATAGAGATAGCATTATACAGACTATTTTTTCCACCAATTTGTTTGATGAGAATTATATCATGCAGCTTAACAGCGAGTTTAAATCCAGTGTGCTTATGTAGCAGACGATCTTTTCCGATTTAAATAATAAAGAAACGTATATAAAATAAATTTTATAGAAAGTTCATTTTTAAATGGCATATATCAATTACAGCCTTCAGGTTTAAAGATTACGGGGATTATTTATATTTTTAATTTTTTACATCATCTGTTTTATTTTGGCAAATACTTTCGAAACTCAGGTATAATTGTAGTACAGGTAATCGTCTATTAATACACGGATACATCCTCTAATCTACGAGAATACTGCTAGAACGGGTATACTGGTAGTACTACATAAATCTTCTAAAATTGATATTATTCAAAACTGTTGAAACTATTTCATCCGCCTACACCCTCATTTCCATTTTACAATTTTACCCAAGATCAATTTTGGAAAATGATATAAGATTTACACAGTACTGTGTCTGGGTGCTGTAGCCCAGTGGTTAGCGCGCGGGATTTGCACTCGGTAGACCCGGGTTCGATTCCCGCCACTGCCACAACTGCCGTCGTGTTCACGCGGAGTACGATCACGTTAAACATGTGGGTCCGTAAGTCCTTCTGAGAGGTTGGTGGTAGGGGAAGGAGGGTACGGTCCCTGTGGATGCCTCCCCCCACTGAGTTCCGGTCTAAATTGGATGGCACTTCCCGGCCATCCAAACAGTTTCCTTACACCTTTCTGTTACCGGCCACACAGAAAGCTACCATTAGCCTCTGGGTTGGTCGTGTGGTCTGGGTTTTCTACACCTTTCTGTTAGGTCGGACGGTCTAGGTCTCAACAACAACAACAGTACTGCGTCTTGAATTGAATCGACACTATCAATTCTGTTCAATTTCGCGCATGATTAAAATATACTTTTTTTCCGCTTTTCTGTGAATCACTGTGTTGAGGAGGACACAGAAAAGCTTGTTTTTTTTCATAGTTTGTTTTTTAACTCTTTCCCACAAAATCTAAACTTCCTGAAATAGATTTTCCTTCGATTTGCGGAAAACGAGCACCGAACGAAAATGTTCGTCCGGTCTTGGCTCTCCATATCCTTGACCGGCATTGTGCCTTGTCAGTTTGCAGGGATCGGTCACTGGTGTCGTGTCCCCTTCCTGTTCTATTATTCAAAGATGGACATTCTCATGGCCGAAATGGCGAATGAGATATAGCCGGTTAGGCGCTTCAGTTTCCAATATGTTAAATAGAGAAATAAATAAATAGCATGGATACACGTCAACTTTAATTAAATTTAAAAAACAAAGACAACCAAAAATAGGTTTGAAAGTCCTTTAATAAAATCTCCTTTCCTCGACGTACAAAAATTACACTGCCAAAGCGCCCGAAAGCGTTTTGTCCGTGTAATTTTTGTAAAAATAAGGTTTTTTTTTCTCCAATGGCCAGGCAATTAATATTTCATCATTCACCCCTATACCGGCTAGAACCATGAACCTTTTAGCCGTCACATGACGTTGCCCCTGCGCACCAATGGGGGTCGGAACAAACCGCGCCCAACGACACAACATCCATGCCTGAAGGTGGGATTCGAACCCACAACCCGGCAGCCGAACGATTGCTAAGAAACGCTTGCCTTGACCGTTCGACCACCGCGTCGGCTTAAAAATAAGGTTAATTTAAATATTTAATTGCCGGCACCTAAAGAATTCCAATCTCCAATTGCTCAGCATTAGGGGCGCGATAGCCCAGTGGTTAGCGCGCGGGATTTGAACTCGGACGACTCGAGTTCGATTCCCTCCTCTACTCCAAACTGTCGCCTTGTTCACGCGGAGTACGATCACGTTAAACATGGGGGTTCGTATGTCCTTCTGAGAGGTGGGTAGTAAGGGAAGGAGTGTACGGTCCCTGTGGATGCCTCCCCCACTGGGTTCCGACCTAAATTGGGTGTCACTTCCAGGCAGTCCAAGCAGATACCTTACACTTTCTGGTAGGTCGGGTGGTCTGGGTCGAAGAATTGCTCAGCGTTGCTATCAATTTGACCACCTTTGTGAATTTTTTTCAGCAACAATCGCACAAAAATGCACTTCGATCTGTGATCTTGACTTATTTGAAGCCCTCCACATCCAGAAAAATTCTAGTAATTTAAGTAATGACTTGTCCAGTACTGCATTTTTGTCCGCGGTCTGGCGAAGTTCCCTGTAAAAATTGTTCCACTTTATATTCTTTTGGGGATCTTATGTGTCACTTGAACCTATTTTTTGTCTTGTTGGGTCTCATTTATTCTTGTTCAGACTTGATTTGTCTTATCGGCATATTCCTGTAGTATTTTGGGACGCGCCAATCCTGTGTTGTTACTTCTCATTTCTGATTGACTGGACTGTTCTTCATGCTCAAGAGAGTATAAGTACTAGAAACTTTTTGTGCACAGAATTTTATATATATATTTTAAATTTAAACCTTATATTAACCATATTTTTTATTATAATATATGACTGTAGCTGTAATATATAAACACATACTTTTAAAAATCACTGGACATATTATTCAATCTTAGATGTAATATGTAAGAATAAGTTCAAAAATTTCCGGAAAATTTTCCACTTGAAAATTTTCCGGAAAATCTACACCTCTAGATATGCAAAAAGTATACTTTGATGTACATATTAAAAACTATAGCAACGAATACCCGACGTTGATGCAAAATTCTGATTGAAATGACTCCGGAACATACAGGGAATTCGTGAATACCAAACATTACTCTGACGATACGCAGTCTTGGAATGAAAATTAAAAGCAAGTTGAAATATTGCAAAACATCTGATGTGGGCATCACATGACTTTCCCTACGTAATGCAAGTACCTTAGTTATTTCAATGAGAAATCATGATGAACAAGATCCGGCACAATATGTTCTTTTCGTCTACATTAATGTAAATTTAACAAGAAAGAGCAATCATGCTTAAAGCGTTGATTATGAAACACTTTCCACCTTCAATGCAATTTTATTTAAACATCTCTAAAATGCAATACATTCCTCGATAATATTTTAAAACTTATCACAAGACTACATTAATTTATTATATTTGAAAACTTAAACCTTCATCGAAAAAAATGAACTTCATTCAAATGACGGCATTGAAATATAAATTGCCTGGTTTAAACATCTCTAAAATGCGATACATTCTTTGGTAATATTTTTAAAATTATCAGAATACTACGATAATTCATTATATTTGAAAACTTCATCGAAAATAACTGAAATTCATTCAAATGACGTCATAGAAAAAATAACACGCCTGGCTCTCTCTATAAAAGCAGCATTTCATTCATCAACAATTTCTTATTCATTTCATTCATCATACAATACCATAATAATTTATTTTATTTAAAAATTAAGACCATGGAGCTACAAGTAATTATACTCTATGCTTAAAATTTCATCGAAAAAAATTCATCCTTCTCTCTGTAAAATCAATGAATATTTCATTCATATCAGCTATGCAGACTCCATGAGCTAAATAATTTTGCGTTAAAGAAACACAGCAATTCTTATACAACTCATTCTACATATTTTGCTGTTTACATTTTACATAAGTGAAAAATAGGCTTCGTTGTAGAAATAATCAAATTTGGATGATCATTTAAACTCAAATATATTGTAATTGCGTTGTTTCAGTATGTAGATGCACAGAATTTTAGCAAAAATAAAGTGGTTAGTAGTTATAAAAGGCCGGTACTGCGGCGAATCGGGGAGGTGGCTCAGTGTGGCTCAGGAGGAGAGGCCCTCTTTGGGAGGAGGGTCCCTCTTTGGGAGGATGCCTCTCTTGAGCCACCTCCCCTCTTTGGAGTGTCTTCCCTCTTTGGAGTGGACCCTCCTTGGAGGGTCTTGAGACCCCCAGGATGCCTCTCTTGAGAGGATCCTCTCAATGCCCCCCTCCCCTCTTTTGGAAGTTTGGTGAGGCGGCACAACACCGGATGCCTCTTTCCTAGTATTGCGAAAGTCTTTCACGGAGTGAGTTTCACTCTTGAGAGGGAATGTCACAATCGCTGACCTGAGGAAGTGGTTTCAAGCGATGTCGCAATCGATGACTGAGCATCACACAATCTGGAAATGACGTGTCGCGATTGATAACCTTAGAAGTGACCTTTGACAAGAACACACGTCCTCCCTCTCTGCTGGTCAGCGACAGACTGAAAGATCTTATCAGCAGGATGTAGTTAAAGCGCCCTCTGGCGAATTTTGATGAAGTGCTGCCATCTATCGGCATTTTTTTTTTTTTCCAAAAGAAATTAATGTTTCACTTGTCAGGAGCTGGATTCGATCTTGGGTCCAACTGATTAGAAGTCGCGCGTCTTACCATCGTGCCAAAGCACCCGTGCTTTATAGGCAGTTAACTTCGAAGTGTACCTTATCAGTGGAAGTTAGATTATTTTTCAAAGTTCATTCGAATAGCGATGCAAGGGTGCGTTTTAAAACAGAATGCTACGGACTGAATATAAATATGTATATTATAACATTATGATTTTTTTTTTAAAACAAATGTATACACAAACTTTAAAAACACGAATGTAATAATTAGCTAAAATTGTATTCAGTGGATTTTTTTTTTAAATAAATCAATGCGATTTTTATAATAATAACGAAATGATTTCGAATGTTTAAAAACAAATTGATTTCCAATGAACACACAAATTGTGTTCAGTGGACACACAAATTGTGTTCAGTGGACACACAAATTGTGTTCCGTGGACACAAAATGGTGTTACATGAATACGATTCAACCCTTTATGTGTTGTGTACCTAAAAACAAATGTATACACAAACTTTAAAAACATGAATGTAATACATAGCTGAAATTATGTTTTGTGAACAGGATTCGACCCTTTCAAGTGTTGTGTATCTATAATCAAATGTATACACAAACTTTAAAATAGCGCATTTAATTAAAAATGAAGTGAACAAGATTTCACCATTCTAAGTGTGTGTGTGTATGTGTGATTTTTTAAAAATAAATCAATACGATTTTTATAATAATAACGAAATGATTTCAAATGTTTAAAAATATAATAGATTATGGATGAACATACAAAAATTGTGTTCAGTGGACACACAAAAATTGTGTTCAGTGGACACATAAATTGTGTTCAATAAATAGGATTCAACCCTTTTATGTGTTGTGTATATAAAAACAAATGTATACATTATATATTTCTAAGTTTTAAAATTTAAACGCATTAGATAAAATTGTGTTAAGTCAACAAGATTGATCCCTTGTAATGGTTTAAAAATTAATGTATTACTACATTGTACTTAGGCATTTTAAAAAAAAAAAATGATGTGACAAGCTACTCGCAATCTGAAAAGAAAGTTTCCATTAGAAAATACATCTTATTTCGAACTGTTATACTAATACACTAATATACTAATATTCTAATATTTAATCACTAATATTTAATTAACTGCATTAAATAATACACATAATTAGTTAAAATTGCAATGGCGACCCAAAGATTGAGAATATATGTAAATAAAACACAGCAGAGAAGTAGATATGAATTATGTTCGAAAA
The DNA here is from genome assembly GCA_951213105.1 of Amaurobius ferox. Classification (NCBI taxonomy): domain Eukaryota; kingdom Metazoa; phylum Arthropoda; class Arachnida; order Araneae; family Amaurobiidae; genus Amaurobius; species Amaurobius ferox. The sequence continues at coordinate 81,965,092 of OX578147.1, read as the reverse complement.
TAAAAATATTCAAATTCTAGCCAGTTCTAGAAGGCAATCGAATGTTCCAGCTTATCGGAAATCATGTGCTTCTGACTTTACGGAGGACGCTGTTTGTTTAGCACAAAGCAAAGGTCCCCTCGGAAAAGGGTATAAAATGCGGTCCTTATCGAGCTATGGTCAACTGCTCTTTTTTCAGCCAGTGCTTTTGCTTTTTGAATTAAATACGATAACGAGATTATTTACGATGTCTTCATCCCATGCATTTGAAGTAAGTAAAATTTTGATTTTCATTATTTTATGATTTATTATATATGACATTTTATGATTTATTATATATGACGATTAGCACTTGAATTTTATATTAATTATTTTTTTTTTATGGATTTTCAGTTCGACTTCGGCATCCCAATTGAGGAGATGGATTTAATTTGTGCAAACAATCCCACGACCAAAGACGATATAAATCAGGTGAGTTATTTTAATAATTTTTTTAATTGAAAAATGTATTTGTTTTAATTTTACGCATTTGTAAAAATACTGTTTGAAATTAAACACAACAATTGAATTAAACCTTGAAAAATATAAACATTTACGCTCGATCTGAGCGAAGTCACAGCTGACTTTATTAAAACATTTAATAGGACCGACACATATTTTTTAATGTTTCACATATTGAACCATTCAGTTTAATTGTACTTTGAAAAATATAACGCTATTTCCATCGGAGTGGAATCATTTTTTTTTTTTTTTTTTTAATGATAGATTTGTGTGGACTTCCAAAAATTATATCTTTCAACTATAATTTTTTATATCAACATTTTAGTATGTGGTTTTAATAACACTTTTAAATTTAAATAAATAATGAGTTTAACACACAACTTAAAATAAAACTAAGAATGAAGCAACGTTTAAAGAAAAAACATTTTTAATAATACACAGATTTTTACAAAAGTAATATTCTACTAACTTGCATTTCACATATGGAACAGCGCAATCATCGCTGTATAATAGTCCTTTACGGTGAGACTTTTAAAAAATTCAGGTGAAACATTGTTTTGATTTGTTTCACGAAACTCTCGAGCAATTTCTTGAATGTTTATCATTAAAAGTTCGTGATCGACTAGTTCATAATCCACAAATTGCATATGAGTGGATAGCGTACAGCACTTGTGTTTCAAATCGGTACATCCGTGACTTTTACATGTTTCGCGTTGATATAATTTATACAACTCTACACATAAATTTTTATGTACACATTGCATTAAAGTATGTTTTAATTCATAGAGTGGCAAAGTCGGCAGTGCTTCGACAGGTTTTTGATACTTCACAATACAATTGGGTAGGATATTTGTCAGTAACTGATCCAAAACACATTTAGTAACATCTTGACTAATGTACTGAAGAGTATGAAAATTATCCTGATTTAATAAGATTAATTTCTTTTTGAACTGTCCAGTGCAAGGTGGTAATTGTTGTAAATATAGATTGCTTTCACACACACAAACTAAGAGTTCGTTATTAATTGTGAAAGATGAATTTTCACTGTCCATATTTGAAATGCGTTTTAAAAATACACTCCACGTATTAGGCGTGAGTGTTACTCCATGAGGGGTAGGCACGATAACATCAGAAGCATTCATCCTGTAGACACGAAAGTGTACTTTCACATTTCCTCGAAAATGTTGCACGGTAATGTAAATGTTACAGCCCAAATGGTAACGGAACTTTTCAGATGAGGATAATTCTATCGAAACCGATCCACTTTGAGAAGTAGCATAGTTCAGAACCGACGACACCAAATCACTTTGCGAATCTGTAGTAGGTATAGATGGAGTATGCATATGGCTCCAATCGATTTCAGGTATAGGCGAAAGCGCTGCAGGCGGGACATACATTGGAAACTCACACTTGCGTTTCTGTACAGGCGTTTTAGGTAGAATTTTTCTAAATGTTAGACTTATTCTAGCTTCTGAGACTTCGGGTTCCGCAGCAATTCCGTGAGAATAGAATTTATTGGTTGGCACATGCATCGCATAAAGCGATCCGTGTTGGATTGGAATACTTAGAGGAGATTGTCCTTTTCTTTCGAAAATGATAGATCTCGTAGCACCGAAACTGAGAGTCGCTATAGGTGTTTTAGAGCATAGGGAGGATTCATTGTCCTTGTGTTGTCCTATTTTAGCATGTCCATCCACATAGTGGTTTGCTAACACAAAATTGTAGCTGTATCCCATATGTTCTTCCACACGTGATTTTATCTCCGATAAGAGAGGTGTCCATCCCTCAGAACTGTTTCCAGCGTCTCCAAATGCATATGCTTTTTGAGCTGATTGGTATGGATGACCATGCACCACCCCTTGTGATTGTTGAAAGGGCAGACTTTTCAACTCTTGAAAAATTAAATCGGCTACATTTACCGAATAAAATTCGCGAACATATTCTACATTCAACTTCTCGCGTTTAAAAAAGATAGACATTTTTAAAAATAAGCAACGACAACCTTCTAGGAGAACAAACGTTGAACGAATGAACTCTTATCTAAATAATATTCCTTATCGTAACATGTCACATGATATTTCTTATCTGTAAATCACGTGACACATCACATGATATTTCTTATCTGTAAATCACGTGACACATCACATGATATTTCTTATCGCATCATGTCACATGATATTCCTTATCGCATCACGTGACACATCACATGATATTCCTTATCGTATCACGTGACATCTTGTTAGCGAATCACAAGGTTCCACGTATGGAATCACGTGACATCTTGTTAGCGAATCACAAGGTTCCACGTATGGAATCACGTGACAAACCAGATAAGGTTTCCGCCCACTATACATGCTACGTGGAGCTCACTTTGACTCGAGACTTGCGCTAGGAAAGAAGTCCTTTTAATTTGCTCCTCTCTATTAAAATATCGACAAACGAATTTACCACAATGATGGTTGTTTCAAAAGTGAGCTCAAAATGTTTTCGAATTAAAAATAAAGATACATTTTTAAAAATTCATATCCCAATAAATTCTGTTATCATTCATAACACAAGAACTTTTAAAATGTACAACACAAAAATTAGCTTCATACACATTTCACTCTTTTACATGTTTTGCGTTTTTAATATTTAGGATATGACTGTGGAAGCTTCTGCATTGCCTGTGGCACCAACAGTTGTGGAAGCCAATGCAACACCCCTTATGAAAGCTGTGGTAGCACCGACCGTGGTGGGAAAGGCCGGACCTAGTGGTATTCATGTAAGTTATTTTATTTCATCTTTTTTGGAAGGGGAAAATCGGCTGTTTCTGGGAGTATAGGATTGTATTGTATTCTATTACAGAAACTGTTATTTCTCTTAGAGGAAGTGCAATCAAAGAAAAAAACAGCTGACTCGCAATTTTATAGTGTACTTTTAGGAATTTTATAGAAAAAAAACTAATATGGACATTTTATCTATTTTATAGATATGTCCCACCTGCCACAAGAACTTCACTCTAAAGACTAGCTTGACACGACATATGAAGACCCACACAGGGCTAAAACCCTTTGTCTGTGAAGTGTGCCAGATGGCTTTCAATCGAAAAAGTGCGATGGTACGTCATGTCAAAATGCATGAAGCAAGTTTAGATTGTGGTGTGTGTGGTGAAGCGTTTTTGTCCCGAATGGACCTCCTTCGCCACACGAGGCGACACCACAATACTGTACAGCACAAGTGCGAACTGTGTGATGAAGCATTCACACGACGCGACGTGCTGTTACAGCATATTCGCCGTGCTCACCCTCACCCTTCCTCCAAGGGCGTGAAACGCAAGACGGCCGACGTTGATAGAATAACAAAGAAGCGAAACACTCAGGCGATGAGAGCTCTTCGTCGCACACAGCGAGCTTTGGGCGTTTTCACGACCCACACTTTGGAGCCCACCGAGGAGAATCGACAGGATCTAACACTGGTGTTAGAAGAGATGCGTGTACCACTGATTGCCTTGTTGAGTGAAGAACTCTCGGCCAATCAGATTAAATGGTACCTGGTCCTCTACGCAAAGATGGTCCGACTGAATTCTGAGGGGGAGGAAGAGAGCACGACGGCCTACTTTCATAGTAGGTGTGGAATTGACCTGATTTCTCACACGATTGAGCAACATGTGAGTGAGGGGTACCTGAAGATTCAGAGTGCTTTCGAGGACTACCAACAGTTGGGGTCGGGGTGGTCTTTGGATCGCGTCATGAAGATGGATGTTTGCGTGGGCAAATACAGGCCTCTTCGCCCCGCAAGCTATCTGCCCCTGCCCCCCAAACTTGCGGCCAAAAAAGCACTCTTAAATATTGAGAACAGCGACCAGAAGTGTTTTGTGTGGTGCCTTCTCGCTCACAGACTCAATTTGCAGCGGGCTGAAAAACCCGAACGTGTAGCTCATTATTTGCCTAGGGAGCATGAGATAAACCTGGGGAATGTGGAGTGCCCGGTACCCGTGAGTAAGGTTAGTACCCTAGAGAAGCTGAACAACTGCCGGATTAATGTTTTCGGCTATGAGGATGAAGAAGTGTTTCCTCTGCACGTATCTGCAAGAGACGATGCAGACTGCATTAACCTTCTCCTCATAAGTCAGGATACACAACAACATTACTGCCTGATCCGCAGTATGTCGAGACTTCTGGGGGATTTGACTCAACACGAGCATGCCTTTCACGTATGCTATCGGTGCCTCCACCGCTTCTCCCGAGAAGATTTACTCGTGGCACACACTCCCTACTGCAAAGAGCACGCACCGCAACGTGTTGAGATGCCAAGCCTCGAGAAAAGTTGTTTAAAATTCTCCAATTTGGAGTATCAACACCCGGTCCCGTTCGTCATATATGCCGACTTTGAGTCGCTTTTGGTAGAAGTGCCCAGCGCACAGCCTAGCGATAGTCGGTCCTTTGTAGAAAAGGTAGCCCATCATGAGGCTTGCGGCTACGCATACGTCGTCGTGGGACCCCAAGGCGAATCACACAAGCCCGTGTATTGCTATCGGGGCCCTGATGCCGTAACCCATTTTCTGCAGAGGATGCTCCTGGAAAGAGACGAACTGGCCGTTCGTTTTAATAGCATAGCACCTATGCGTCTTACCAGGAGTGAAGCACTGGCCTTCAACAGCGCATCCCACTGCTATTTGTGTAAGAGGGCCTTTGCAAAGGACGGTGACCGGTACATTATGAAGGTTCGCGATCACTGTCACATTGTTGGAAACTATAGGGGTGCAGCACACTCGAATTGTAATCTTAGATACAAGTTACGCAAGAGTGTCCCTGTAGTGTTTCACAATTTGAAAAACTATGATTCGCACCTCTTAATGTCGGGGCTTGGAAAGCTGAAAGACCACAGCTTAGAGGTCATTCCACAAAATATGGAGAGATATATCTCCATCTCCCTGTATGAGGGAAAGGAGAGTGTGAGGCTGCAATTCATCGATAGCCTTCAATTCATGAATGCTTCCTTGGAGAAGTTAGTGGCCAATTTACCAGCTGATAAATTCAAGATCTTGAAGGCAAACATCCCCATCCATTTTGAGCTGCTGCTTCGCAAGGGAGTGTACCCTTACGAGTACATGAATTCGTTGGCGAAATTCGATGAGCAGGTATTACCTCCACTCTCGGCTTTTTATAGCACTCTGACGGATGAGACCCCCACCGCTGACGATTATGCTCATGCTCAGAATGTATGGAGAACATTCAACTTGAAAACATTAGGGGAGTACCACGACCTCTACGTTAAAAGTGATGTTCTTCTGTTGGCCGACGTATTTCAGCAGTTTCGACACCTGTGCAGGGAGTACTATGGGTTGGATTGTGTCCACCTGATGACAGCACCCGGCTTGGCATGGCAGGCTGCTCTCAAGATGTGCAAGCAGCCCCTCGATCTCATGACAGAGATTGACCAGCATCTCTTCATTGAGCGTGGTATCAGGGGTGGCGTGTCTGTCATTACGAAGCGTTTGGCACATGCAAATAATCCTTACATGGCGAAGTATGACCCTGCACAGCCCACCCAGTATATCATGTATTTGGATGCTAACAACTTGTACGGGTGGGCTATGTCTCAGCCCCTTCCATATGGAAAGTTTGAGTGGGTGTCACCCACGATTGCGACAGAGGATTGGATCCTGTCTTGCCCCGACCATGCATCGGTTGGCTACATTTTGGAGGTCGACTTGGAGTACCCGCCAGAACTTCACGATCTCCATAATGATTACCCTGTTGCGCCAGAAAGAATGTTGATTCGAGAGGAAGATGTCTCGCCGTATACGGTAAAGATCATGGAGGAGCTTGGAGTTCCCCAGTTCCAAGAACAAGAAAAACTTGTTCCAAATCTCTGCAACAAGAAAAATTACGTGGTACATTATAGATGCTTGAAAATGTACCTGGAACTGGGGCTGCACGTAACATCTGTGCACAAAGTCCTTCGCTTCCATCAGCGGCCCTGGTTGAGATCGTACATCGATTTCAACACCGAGCAGAGGAAGAGGTCTCAATCGGGGTTTGAGAAGGACTTCTTCAAGCTCATGAACAACGCCGTATACGGAAAATCAATGGAAAATCTGCGTAACAGAGTTAATGTAGATTTGGTCACCGACACGCGGCGGGGTGAAAAGCTCGTGGCGGCGCCTACATTCAAGCGCTTCAAAATTTTTGATGAAGACTTGGTTGGGGTTGAGCGGGTGAAGAACTGCATTGTCTTTAATAGACCGATTTACGTTGGATTCACCATTCTGGAGCTGAGCAAACTCCATATGTACACATTTCATTATGGCTACATGAAAAAGTACTATGGAGCAAAGGCTGTGTTACTATTCACTGACACTGATTCTTTAACCTATGAGGTGCAGTGTCGTGATTTTTATCAGGACATGCAGAAAAACAGCCATCTTTTTGACACCTCTGATTTCCCCGTGAACCATCCGGCATTCAGTGGTGTTAATAAAAAGAAGATTGGTTGTTTCAAGGATGAACTGAACGCGCAGCCGGGACTTGAGTTTGTGGGGCTCAGGTCTAAAATGTACTCACTACTGGCAGTTAGTGGTACAAAAAAGACAGCAAAGGGGGTCTCCCGATCAGTTATCAGTAAGCAACTGAGACATGAAATGTACAAAAGTTGTCTTACTGATAAAAAAGTTGCACGTCACGTTCAGTATCGCATCGGGAGTGAGTGTCACAAATTATACACTCTAAAACAGTGTAAGGTGTCACTCTCTCCATACGATGATAAACGCTACATAATGGACGATGGCGTGCATACTTATGCTTACGGCCACCACAAAATTAAAAGAGAAGAGCAAAGAAAGAAAGATGAAGACCAAAGCAAGATATAGAGATATGAAAAAAAAAAAAAAAAGTAAAAATTGAGAAGGAAAAAAAAAATGAAAAAAAAAAAAATATATATATGGAAATAAAAAAAAAATCCAACTGCATTGGAAAAAAAAAAAAAAAAAAAGAAAAGAAAAAAAAAATCTATGTACAGTGGAAAGATTTTATTTCCACTGATATAACATTTTTATGTTAAAACATTTTTATGTTTGGGAAATAGGCCTGCCAGTTTGAAAGTGTACTACTTTACATTTAAAATTAATTTTTCACTGTTTAAAAACAGCTAAGTTTAAATTCTTTATGAAACTTTATCTTGTAAAGTAGAAAATATAAATTTCTGAATTTAAAAATTCAGATTTAATTTTTAAAACTTTATCTTGTAAAATTACAAGTATCTGAATTTAAAAATTCAGATTTATTTTTTTAAAAACTTTGTCTTGCAAAATTACATGCATCTGAGTTTAAAAATTCAGATTTATTTTAAAATTCTTTATCTTGTAAAATTACAAGTATCTGAATTTAAAAATTCAGATTTATATTAAAATTCTTTATAAAACTTTGTCTTGTAAAATTACAAGTATCTGAATTTAACTTTACTTATTTTAAAATGTTTTTAAAAAAACAATAAAGATTAAAATTCTTTATAAAATTTTATCTTGTAAAATTACAAGTATCTGAATTTAAAAATTCAGATTTATTTTAAAATTCTTTATAAAACTTTATCTTGTAAAATTACAAGTATCTGAATTTAACTTTACTTATTTTAAAATGTTTTTAAAAACAATAAAGATTAAAATTCTTTATGAAACTTGTAAAATAAAATTACAATTTAAATTAATAAAAAAACCATTTCAGACTGGTGGGGAACGCTGCCCTTAAAGAGCGTAGTGACAGGGTGTGACACCTCATGGGGCTGTTGGAATCACACAAACTTTTTCTTCTTCTTCTTCTACTAACATTTCCCACTTTTTCTAACACTTTATATAATTTATAATATGTAACAGTTCTTAATAACATATATTTTCTAATGGAAACTTTCTTTTCAGATTGTGAGTAGCTTGTCGCACTATTTTTGAAAATGCCTAAGTACAATGTAGTAATACATTAATTTTTAGATACACAACACACAAAGGGTTGAATGCTATTCATGTAACACAATTTGTGTGTCCACTGAACATAATTTTTGTGTGTCCACTGAACACAATTTTTGTATGTTCATTGGAAATCCATAATCTATTATATTTTTAAACATTTGAAATCATTTCGTTGTTATTATAAAAATCGTATTGATTTATTTTTTAAAAAAAATCCACATTGCTATACACACACACACATAGAACGGTGAAATCTTGTTCACTTCATTTTAATTAAATGCGCTATTTTAAAGTTTGTGTATACATTTGTTTTTAGATACACAACACTTGAAAGGGTCGAATCCTGTTCACAAAATATATATATTTTTATGATTAATAAAATGTGTGTTTTATTTTTTAAAAATATTGTGTTTTTAGTGAATCAAACATAAACACTTTAAAGGATTTTTACAGCCTCGTTTGGTATACGTGGAAAAACTTTATTTTTCAGGTTTTAAATATGTCACTTGGTTTTTAGACATACTCAAAACCACATGCTGTGGAAAAACTTTATTTTTCAGATTGGATTACAATGGTAAGGTTTTATCTATTCTAACATAGACTTCATATTTGGAACTCGCGAGTCTTATCATTTCTTATCAAATGTTTGAGAAAGAGAGTGCTGATATTGACCATAGCAATCGTTATCTGGGTGTTTGGACGATTATTGTAAATGCTCGCTTGGACGATTCTCGTTCATTGGAATATATATTGTGAGAACCAAACTTGCAATAGATTTTAAAAGTGTTTGTGTCAGGGAAAAATAATGTACACTCACTTCTAAGTTCTATCATGGTAGTAAAATTACGATGTGAAAATGGTGATATCATATTCATTGGGTTTTATTTAAACTGATTGCTAAAATTTTTGAGGGTGAAAATTCGTTAGTTTGTTAAATTCTAAACTTCGATATTTCAATTACATCCACCATTTTAAAAATGGCCGAATCATATTCGATGCACAATATCATTAAAGTGATGTGTTTTAGATTACGTGTAGCAAATCAGACCGTTGAAGTATCCAACTATTAAAAATATATTATTAGAAAAAATAGGTGGCAACACCTCATACTGGTGATGATAAGATCTAATTTTTAATAGCGTAATGAGAGTGTCTCACTCATTTGGAGTTTGACCAGCGAGTAGTGAAGAGGTCGTTCTGTGAGTTCTAATTTTCATTAATATTATTTTTCTATACTGTTAGATTTATTTTTCAAAAATCACACTTAGAATGGTCAAATCCTGTTCACAAAACATAATTTCAGCTATGTATTACATTCATGTTTTTAAAGTTTGTGTATACACTTGTTTTTAGATACACAACACTCAGAATGGTCGAATGCTATTCACTTAACACCATTTTGAAAATGCGTAACTATACTTGGGTGTATTCAAATCATTTTTAAAAAAAAAATTATATTGATAGTTAGATTTATTTAAAAAAAAAAAAAAATCCACTGAATACAATTTTAGCTAATTATTACATTCGTGTTTTTAAAGTTTGTGTATACATTTGTTTTTAGGTACACAACACATAAAGGGTTGAATCGTATTCATGTAACACCATTTTGTGTCCACGGAACACAATTTGTGTGTCCACTGAACACAATTTGTGTGTCCACTGAACACAATTTGTGTGTTCATTGGAAATCAATTTGTTTTTAAACATTCGAAATCATTTCGTTATTATTATAAAAATCGCATTGATTTATTTAAAAAAAAAATCCACTGAATACAATTTTAGCTAATTATTACATTCGTGTTTTTAAAGTTTGTGTATACATTTGTTTTAAAAAAAAAATCATAATGTTATAATATACATATTTATATTCAGTCCGTAGCATTCTGTTTTAAAACGCACCCTTGCATCGCTATTCGAATGAACTTTGAAAAATAATCTAACTTCCACTGATAAGGTACACTTCGAAGTTAACTGCCTATAAAGCACGGGTGCTTTGGCACGATGGTAAGACGCGCGACTTCTAATCAGTTGGACCCAAGATCGAATCCTATTCGCTTGCATCGCTATTCGAATGAACTTTGAAAAATAATCTAACTTCCACTGATAAGGTACACTTCGAAGTTAACTGCCTATAAAGCACGGGTGCTTTGGCACGATGGTAAGACGCGCGACTTCTAATCAGTTGGACCCAAGATCGAATCCAGCTCCTGACAAGTGAAACATTAATTTCTTTTGGAAAAAAAAAAAAAAATGCCGATAGATGGCAGCACTTCATCAAAATTCGCCAGAGGGCGCTTTAACTACATCCTGCTGATAAGATCTTTCAGTCTGTCGCTGACCAGCAGAGAGGGAGGACGTGTGTTCTTGTCAAAGGTCACTTCTAAGGTTATCAATCGCGACACGTCATTTCCAGATTGTGTGATGCTCAGTCATCGATTGCGACATCGCTTGAAACCACTTCCTCAGGTCAGCGATTGTGACATTCCCTCTCAAGAGTGAAACTCACTCCGTGAAAGACTTTCGCAATACTAGGAAAGAGGCATCCGGTGTTGTGCCGCCTCACCAAACTTCCAAAAGAGGGGAGGGGGGCATTGAGAGGATCCTCTCAAGAGAGGCATCCTGGGGGTCTCAAGACCCTCCAAGGAGGGTCCACTCCAAAGAGGGAAGACACTCCAAAGAGGCATCCTCCCAAAGAGGCATCCTCCCAAAGAGGGACCCTCCTCCCAAAGAGGGCCTCTCCTCCTGAGCCACACTGAGCCACCTCCCCGATTCGCCGCAGTACCGGCCTTTTATAACTACTGTGGTTTTAGAAAGGATACAACACTCAATATGAATTAAAAAGAACTTAAAATCACTATTTTGAGACAAGATTGATGCCATATTACATTATGAAGTGGGTCACGTGATCTTTTCATATCATGGTCACGTGATATCTTCATATAAGAGGTGTAATTATTATTTTAATTTTTATTTAAAAAACTACTGAATATATTTCGCTGAATTTTTTTTATATATTTTATGGAATAATCTGAATATTACCTAAAATTTTCGAAGCAATTTGTGAATTTTAAATCTGCTTAAAAAATGTTTGAAAAATTAGGTCTCATAGGGTTCAATGTATTTCATTTTTTCAACCCGGGTTCAATTCAAAACTAATTGGGTGATATTATTCATTTATATTCCCATAGGTCCTACTGACCGTAAGGCGTAAACCCTCAGGTCGTCTGGCCGTGGAGCCTTAATCTGTCCTACAGACCGTCTGAACAACATACTAAAATTTCATTTTGATTAAGTCATTTTTACGGCAGTTATCGTGCTAACGGACAGACAGACAGACAGAATGAACAAAGAAACACTTTTCAACTTTGTTGTAAAGTGTTAAAAATAGCCAAGATCCCATGATAAATCTACTAGCTAAACTGGCGTGTAGTTCTAAAATTTTACTCGCCATTTCCAAAATTTTAGCCGTCATTTGGCGACTGACGACCGACATTCAGCAACTCCGTCAGGAAGTCAGGATGTGCGCATTTGTGGTTTTGCGCAATTATCATCATCATCAACGCTTACCAGTTTTGTCGTGTGAGATCAAACAGTGTTTATCAATAAGTAAAAATACTTCGTGCAAAGAATAAGGAAAAACTTAAAAATCGTAATTAGGCACCGATTGGTCCTGCACAGATTTAATGTATCCTCTAAACAGCTATATACTGTATTATTTATTAATCAATCTACTTCTTAAAGTGCTGAAAATATAAATTTATTTTCTTAATGTCTAGTTGTAAAGGTTAGGGTTTTTTATGAACATTTTGATGCCATTGATATTCCTGAATGTTAATTATTTCCGGAGGTATTAAGGAAATACAATGCATCAACAACACAATACCAAGCATAACTGTATAATTTGACAGCATTTTTCTCAGAACACTAATTTTTGAACTTGCGGGCATGATATTTTAAAAATCGTTTGATGAATTCTTGTGAAATATTGTATGTTTAGTAATGACATCATTGTTCAATAAGTATGCTAGATTTATATGTGTAACTTATAAAATAAAAATTTTAAAAGTAAAAAAGTTGTTAAATATTCTGTAAAAAAAAATTAAATTAAAAAATATATTAATTTCCCGAATTAAAAATTAAAATAATTAAATAATCCTAGTATACAAGTGCATCATGAATGTTATCTATATAAATAAAAATGAAAATCTGTCTGTCTGTCTGTCTGTCTGTCTGTCTGTCTGTTTGTCACACCATCACGGGAGAACGGCTGAACCGAATTTGATGAAATTTTGTGAGTAGCCCAGAAATAGCCCCACTTAAAATTATATCTGTGTTTTGAGTTTCTACGACCAGTGGTTCTCGAGATATTAGTAAAAAACGAAATTTTCGTTTGTCTCATCATCACGGAAATACGGCTGGACCGAATTTAATGAAATTTGGTGAATAGCCTTGAAATATCCCCCCATAAATTTTGTCCAAGTTTCGAGTTTCTAAGACCTGGGGTTGTCGAGATATTAATGAAAAACTGAACATTTTCCTAGGAGTTCTACTCCCTAACTCCGTGGTTTATCCAAACCAAAAGCTTGAAAATCGTTTGAAAGTGAATTAAAATTTAATCTCTGAGTTTGATGGGAGATTTTTTGCGTTAATTAGTCACTTTCTGAAAAAATGAATTGTTTGAAACATGATTTAAAGGGGAAATCTATCTCCATGGTTCATGGTTTATTTAAAACAAGCTTTTGCGGAACAATGAGAAGTATAGAGAAATCAAAATCGTTATTTAATTTCGCAGTTTATGTTATAAGACATGACATATTTAACATGTTATAAGATTCTATCTTATATCATGTTACTCAGAAACGCAATTAAATTAAATCTGTCTGTTAATTTTAATAATTATTTTTTCGATTTGAATAATAAATATATGGATATAAAAATATATTTTAGAAAAGAACGATTTGATTTTTCTTATAGCATTTTTGACTGGATAATATCAATTACGGTCTTCAGGTTTAAAAATTATTATTATTTATATTTTCGGGGATTATTGATTCAAGGATTATTGATATTTTCAAGTTATTATGCAATTATTTTATTATGACAAAAATTGTTTAAACTCATATATTGTATGTTGTACGAATCTTCTACAAATACACGTGTATATCTTTTAATCTACGAGAATATAAGTAGTACAGGTATATTGACATATGTTTTGATATATATTGGCATATATTGGAATCAATTACGACCTTCTGGTATAAAGAGTACGGATATTACTGATGTTTTCAATTTATTACGTCATCTCTTTTATTTTGGCAAATATTTTTGAGACGCATATTGTAATACGGGTAATCTTCTACTAACAGATTGGCATATTTTCGGATCTGCGACAATATAATTAGTACGGGGTTGCATATATTCATTCAATTCCTATTTTTTATTCTGTAAATTTGCTTACAAAAGGGGGCAGGATGTTTTATTCTTCAGATCTGATCGTGAAGATAATTTTGCATAGTGAGAACATATATTCTTAAACTTCTCTTTAGGAGCAATAAATTTAATATTTTAACAGAATTTGCACATGATTGCGAACTATAAGTTTCTTTAAATTATACACTCCGTACGAATAACGGGTGTGCTGTTAGTGGTTAATAAATTTTAACATTTTAGGAGGATATATCATGTTGCTCGGCATCGCAATTAAATTAAATGTGTTTGTTAATGTTTTTATTATTTTTTTTCGATTTAAATAATAAATAAATGGATAAATGGATATAAAAGTATATCTTATGAATGGACGGTTTGATTTTTCTTTTAATTATATTAATTGCTGACTGCGTACATCAATTTCATTTATTTTGGCAAAGAGTTTTCAAGCTTATATCGTATTTAGCTACTAAACTCATATATTGTGTTTAGCCAATAAATTCATATAGCCGATTGTTGAAACAGAAAAAGAGTAGAGCGGGTATATCTTCTAATACAATTGTAGTGTTTTCATTTAGTATATTGAAACGGGATAAGAATGTTTCATTCAGATCTGCAAATTCAAAGCTACGAATTTGGAGGGATATCGCTAATTTGACAACTTTTCTTAAACTTTGCCAAATTGACGGAAATGTCGCCAAATTGATATAAACGACACACAAACAGCTGCCATAAACCTTCGGGTTGGTCGTGTGGCTTGGTTCTTCTACATATCAATGAAATTTTTTTTTGTTTTGTTAGAAGAGATTACTGAAATGATGTTTGGTTAGCATTTATCTGTCAGACCAACCATCCTACTTAGTAATACATTTAGCGAATTTTTAAAATGTCACCAAATTGATAAAAATGTTTTCAAATCTATAAAAATATCTTAAAATTGATAATATTAATTGATATTAATTGTTTTTTGTTAGGGGTTAGTATTGTGATGATATTTCGTCAATTTGTCGCAAAGTGGAACTGTCAGTTCTATAGTCCCACTTGGCGATAAATTTGGCGATTTTTTAAAATGTCGCTAATTTGACGAAACTGTCGCCAAATGTTCAATAGAAATATAACTATTTAGACGATATTTTTTCTACCAATTTATTTGAAGCAAATGATATCATGTCGCTTAGCAACGGATTTAAATCCAATGTGTTTATGCGGCAGACGACTTTTATTAAATCCTTTCCGATTTGAATAATGAAGATATGTATATAAAATAAATTTCATTGACATTTCATTTTGGACTGGATAATATCAATTATACTCTTCAGGTTTAAACATTATTATTATTGATATTTTCCGGAATTATTGATTCAGGGATTATTGATATTTTTAAGTTATTACGCCATTGTTTTATTGCGGCAAAAATTGCTGACACACGCATATTGTACGTTGTACGAGTAATCTTCTAGGAATGCACGGGTATATCTTCTAACCTACGAGAATATAAGTAGTACAGGTATATTGGCATATATTTTGACATATATTGGCATATATATTGGAATCAAGTACAGTCTTCTGGTATGAAGATTAAGGGGATTAATTATATATTCAATTTATTACGTTGTATGTTGTATTTTACCAAAAAACATTTGTGACTCATATTGCAAAACGGGTAATCTTCTACTAATAATCGGACATTATAAGTAGTACGTGTATATCTTCCCATAT
Organism: Amaurobius ferox; assembly: GCA_951213105.1. Classification (NCBI taxonomy): domain Eukaryota; kingdom Metazoa; phylum Arthropoda; class Arachnida; order Araneae; family Amaurobiidae; genus Amaurobius; species Amaurobius ferox. Next base: position 81,949,524 of record OX578147.1, on the reverse strand, counting down.
AATTTCAGCACTTTAATTTTGACATATATTGGAATAAATGACTGTCTTCAGATTTAAAGATTACGGGTGTATTGGTATTTTCAATTTATACATGTAACCTACTAATACAGGATATATTTTCTAATATTCGCGTATATAATTAGTACGGGTCCCATACAATTTTAACGCTTTTATTTTGCATATATTGATTCAATTCCATATTTTTTTTTATATTTGCTTACATAAGGGGTCCAAGATGTTTTATTCTTCAGATATGTCCATGAAGATAATTTTATATAGCGAGAACAGAGATTCTTAAACTTCTTTTTAGGAGCATTATATTAAATATTTTAACAGAATATTTTGATTAAACATGTCATTTAGTATACTATAAGAATTTGGGCATGATTATGAATTTCAAGTTTCTTTATATTATATACTCCGTACGAAGAACGGGTATGCTGCTAGTCATTAATAAAACCTTAAACTGGTTTGATTATATCAATTAAAATTTAAGCTATCACACTGTAAAATATTTTGCAACTTTTGATCATTTTTTTTCAGCTACTTTGTTGATCATTTCGGCAAACTATCAGAAAAACCTCAAGTACAGGCATACATTAAAATTCCAGCTTAATTTCTGAAATATTCAGCTAATTTATCGTCTGCAGAAGCGTTATTTTTATATTACTTTCCTTATATACATAATGTATTCCTTATATACATAATGTAGGAAAGTATTGTGACGGGATCGAAAATTCAAAATCGAGTTTTCGACGGGAGAGCACGTTTCAAGAATCCCTGATCACGAATCAAACATTTTTGAAGTGATGTCTGTGTGTGTGCGTGCGTGTGTGTGTGAAAGTATGTGTGTGTGTGTATGTGTGTGTGTGTGTGTGTGTGTGTGTGTGTGTGTGTGTGTGTGTCAGTGAGACTGTGGAGACGATAACTGACGAACGAATGGACCGATTCGAACTAAATTTGGTACAAAAATCACAATCCGTAAACACTGGAAGCCTATTGTTTTTATATGTAATCGAATGTTCAGAACCCCGCTAAATTTTCGAAAATTTTTTTGAAAAAATCGTCAAAAAATCAAAACCACTAATAAAGTTATGCAAATAGACATTTTTTATGTAATTTTTCATTAGAAAACGATTGACATAAATTTTAGAACGCTAACATGAACCGTTCTCGAGATATTGCACATTTTTCAAAAAAAAATTATTAAAAAGTCATATAAAATGAAAAAAAAATATTTCCTATTGAGACACATGTTCACTCTTCATATGTAATACCATGCGATAAATTGGGTGACATCATTCTCGTGGATCTAGCTCGTTCCATTCATGAAAAAAGATACTCTGAGTAATACTTTTGTATTTGAACGCCAATAGTCATTTATCTGCTGTAAGAACAACTTATTTCTTCGTCCATAACGCTTGGCGAGATTTTAGCGACGAATTTGGCAAAATGTCGCCAACTTGGTGACTTTTTGAAATGTTGCCAAATTAAGGAAAATTTCGCCAAATGGATAAAAATGACGCTAAATCAATGAAAATGACGACTAATTGTCGAAAATTCAATATCTTGGAAAGAATATTAGTATCTACTATAAGAAAAACCTATTTTTTTACTGTAAAAGTAGTAAATTCATTACATTATATAAGGAAAGTCATGTGTTGCCCACATCAGATTTTTTTTTATATATATGTTATCATAACTGTCAGAAACTTTACTCCCCAATATGGACAGCTGATCCCCCTGAAACTTTCAATAACTTGCTTGCAAATGTTTTACAGCGCATGCGCATAACAACATGTTATGATTTTATCAACTGAAAACATAAATGAATTATAGTTTTTTTTATATAATATTTCTCTATTTTCAATTATTTTCTTATTATTTTCCCTACAATACATGGTAATGTATAGGGAAAGTATTAGAATCTTGTCAAAAATCGCAACTCGAATTTTCTCGAATCGCAACTTTACACGTTATGTGGAATCTCTAGAATACGAAAAATCTGATGTGAGCAGCAGTACATGACTTTCCCTGCAGACTTAAATTCATATTTTCTTTATTTCTTTAATAATTCATTAGATTGAGTTTAATTGCACCAAATAACACTAAATTTGCATTTTTAATTCAATTTTTGTTTTTATTGGGTAATTGGACAATTTTGCGATAGCGGCGTAACAAAAATGCAAAAAATCTCAAATATCTGGAGAGCGGTTAGTCCTAAAGTATAATGGAATGTGTTATATTCTTTTCCTCGTCAAATATTGCGTATAAAACAATAATTTAATTGATACATTTCAGCACACGTAGTCTTTTTTTTTTTTTAGATTTTGGCAATTTTTGCGGACCATTTCGTAAAAAAGACAGGTTGTTATTTTCCGAATTTTACCAAAATCGAATCAGCACCAGAATGTCCCACAAGTAACTTATCTACCAAATATTGTGAAATTGAGTCAATTAGTATTTTTGCTAGAGTGGATACACGAAATTTTTGCGGGCCATTTCGTAAAAGAAGGCGGGTTTTTCTTTTCCGAATCATACCAAATTCTAATCAGCACCAGAGTATCCAACAAGTAATTTATCTACCAAATTTTGTGAAATTTGGTCAATTAGTATTTTAGGTAGAATGGATACATGAAATTTTTACGAGCCATTTCGCAAAAAAAGGCGGGTTCTGTTTTCACGAATCGTACCAAAAACTAATCAGCACCAGGGTCACATCCAAGTGACTATCTACCAAATTTTAGGAAATTCGGTCCATTAGTTTTTGAGTTAGAGTGGATACATACATTGCACAGACACACACACACAGACGTCAGGCTAAATATAGTTTTTTCGTATTCTAGAGGTCTCGAAACGTGTAGATCCGTTGAAAACTCGAATTGCGATTTTCGACATGATTCCAATACATTCCCTATACATTACATGTATTGCAGGGAAAGTAAAAAACTATTTTTAGCGTGGCGTTTGTCTATGCAATGAATGTATCTATTCTAACTCAAAAACGAATGGCACCCTTGTGCTGTCTGTCTATTTAAGACTAGATTGTCCTTTTAATTACGCTAATTAAGATTTAAACATAGTTTGTTTAAAATGGAACTAGATGCAGGTAAATTTTCTCAGGTAAAGCTTTGCTTTAGACCAGGTGAGACCTGCACCATCCAATTTCCAGCTTCAGTATCATTCCAAATAAAAATGCTATTGACCCTCTATTGAATGAATGTTCCTTTTTTGGTTAATGGGATCTGTCCAAATCTTCAGGACTGGTCTTTTCACTTCTAAACATAGCAGATAGTTATTTCTTATTCACTTACCATATTGATTTAACATCAGAAAAAACAAGAAAGATCAATCACGCATAAAGCATTGATTAGGAAACACTTTCCAACTTCAATGCAATTTTATTTAAACATCTCTAAAAGGCGATACATTCCTCGGTATTATTTTTAAAATGATCACAATACTACATTAATTTATTATATTTGAAAACTTAAAACTACATCGAAAAAAATGAACTTCATTCAAAGGACGGCATTGAAATATAAATTGCCTGGTTTAAACATCTCTAAAATGCGATACATTCCTGGGTAATATTTTTTAAATTATCATAACACTACAATAATTTATTATATTTGAAAACACAATTGAACTTTATTCAAATGACGTCATCGAAATATAAATCGTCTCTATATAAAAAGCAGCATTTCATTCATAGGCATTTTTCTATTCATTTCATTCATTACAATACTTTAATAATTTATTTTATTTAAAAATCTAAGACCATGGAGGTACAAGTAATTAAACTCTATGTTTAAAACTTCATCGAAAAAATCGTCCTTCTCTCTGTAAATTCAATGATTTCATTCATATCAGCTGTATTGCAGAGTCCATGAGCTAAATAATTTTGCGTTAAAGAAATGAAGCAATTCTTATACAACTTATTCTACATATTTTATTGTTTACATTTTCCATAAGTGAAAATTAGGCTTCGTTGTAGAAATAATCAAAGTTGGATGATCATTTAAATTCAAATATATTGTAATTGCGCTGTTTCAGTATGTAGATGCACAGATTTTAAGCAAAAATAAAGCGGTTTTATGACGGATACAACACTAAATATGCATTAAAAAGAACTTTAAAAATCCTGATTTTGACACAAGATGGATGCCATACTGTTATTTTGAAGTGGGTCACGTGATCGCTTCATATAAAAGGTGTAATTATTATTTTAATTTTTATTTAAAAAACTACTGAATATATTTTGCTGAATTTTTTTTATATATATTTTATGGGATAATTTAAATATTTCCTAAAACTTTCGAAGCAATTTGTTAATTTTAAATCCTCTTAAAAAATGTTTGAAAAATTAGGTCCCATAGGGTTCAATGTATTTCAATTTTTCAACCCGGGTTCAATCCAAAACTAATTGCGTGATATTATTCATTTATATTCCCATAGGTCCTACAGACCGTCTGAACAACATACTAAAATTTCATTTTGATAAAGTCATTTTTACGGCAGTTATCGTGCTAACGGACAGACCGACAGACAGAATGAACAAAGTCATAAACACTTTTGAACTTTGTTGTAAAGTGTTAAAAAACTGGATATGTTGCCAATAAAATATTTTGTTGCTGACAATTTTATCTCATCTTGTGTGAGACCAGCCTATGAGTTTTCTCCATGTCCAAAGTTAAGGGGGGGGGGGGGGGGGGGGGAGATTTCACATCAGGAAGAAACCAGGGCAAAATTCAAGAACTATAGTGGTGGTGATAGACATATAGTGGTTATAATTTATTATATCCTGTAAAATCTACTATGCGTGACGAATGTATAGATCAGGGGTGGCCAACCCGCGGCCCGCCTTGAATAATTTTGCGGCCCGCGAGATTCAGTACAACTTACAAAATACGATTATTTTGTGCAATATTTTTGTTTTTAGTGTAGTGTTTTGTAACAAATAAATCCCATAATTGTTTCTATTTTATCACGTTGCTTCTGTTTTTATACATACTTAGAAGTGGGCAGTATTGCATTGCAGCGAACCCCGCAGCATCACGCTTGATTCCTGTAACTTTATCGGGCTGCTTATTGCTAGAGCTAGGCATACTCAGATATGCGCAGTAGAGCAGTGCGCCGGCCACTCGCTACGTCTTCGCTCGCTGTTGATTGTTGACAAAAGAATGCTGTCTCAGTGTCAATTGAAAATTTGTTTTCCGGTTTCGTTTTGTGTGTTGTGACTGCAGGATAATTATTTTAATATATTTTCAACAAAAACAGCCAGGTAATATAAATTCCATTAAAATAAAAATGAAGTTGATTTAAAAATTAAAAAACATGTATTTTCTTCTCACTTTTGGTTCTAACCCACTCGTATTATAAAATGGTGAAATTTTTCCGATGGCCAGCATTTTTGTAAAAAATTATTGGACAAATTTTTGTGAACATTATTTTATTTAAAAGCATATTTTTATTTCCTTCTTATTTTTAGTATGAGTGCAAGGAAAAGAAGAATAGTAGACGAAAATAGAAGATATAGCGAGGAATGGGAAGAAAAGTACTTTTTTGTCATTCAAAACACAAAATTAATGTGTTTAATTTGTCGAGACACCATCGTTGTATTTAAGTATTTAAGGAATACAATGTTAAAAGACATTACGAAACAAAACATAATGATTATTTGAAATTCGATAAAGAAGTGAAACAATCGAAGCTCAGGGAATTTAAATCGCAATTAAAGACTCAACAAAAAATGTTTGGTTCAGCATTACAGCAACCATCCAATATTATTAAGGCAAGCTATTCTGTTTCATTTTTGATTGCAAAAAAAATGAAAACATTTTCGGATGGCGAATTTGTGAAAGAATGTTTGGAAGCTGTTGTAAAGGACATTTTGCCTGATAAAAGTAAACTAGTATTTTCGAACTTAAGTCTATCTCGGCAAACAGTGTGTCGTCGAATTAATGACATTTCAAATGAAATTATCGTAAAACTGCGCGATCGAATTCGAGATTTCAAATATTTTTCCTTAGCATTTAACGAAAGTACAGACATTTCTGACACAGCTCAACTTGTAGTATTCGTTCGTGGAGTAAATGAATCATTTCAGGTAACTGAAGAAATGCTAAATTTGATAAGTTTGAAAGGTACGACAACAGGGAAGATACTTTCCATGCTATTGAAAACTGTTTATGCGAAAACAACTTATGTTTGGAATTTCTTTCTGGAATATCAACTGATGGGGCACCTGCTATGATCGGTAAAGAGAAAGGAACTATAAAATTACTGATCGATAAAATAGAATCCAACAACAAATCTAATAACTGCTGCAAAAGAGATGATTTAATTATAATCCACTGTGTGATTCATCAACAAAATCTATGTGCCCAAGTATTATCGATGAATCATATTATGCAAGTACTCATAAAAACAGCGAATTACATTCGATCACATGGACTTTCGCATCGACAATTTAAGGAGTTCCTAAAAGAATTAAATTGTGAATATGGTGACGTTGTATACAGTCTTGTCAGATGGTTGAGTCGTGGAAGATGTTTACAGCGATTTTATGAGTTACGTCAAGAAATTGACTTGTTTATGAATGACAAGCAAATACCAGTACCAGAATTAAGAAATGATGAATGGTTATTGGATTTATGCTTTTTAGTAGATATCATCGAAAACTCAATCAATTAAATACATCATTACAAGGAAAAGATAATTTAATAATCGATGCATTTAATCACATCAAAGCATTTCAGAAGAAATTACTGTTATTTGAATCTCAATTGAAAAATAATAACGTTCAACACTTTCCATTGATGAAAGAATTAAAAAATTCAAAATGCATCAGTTACATCAAATACGCAAAAGAAATAAGCAAACTTGCAGCTACTTTTGAGAGTCGTTTTACTAATTTAGATAAATACAAAAAATTATTTGAAATATATTCATCTCCCTTTCATGTCGATGTCGAGTCGGCCCCAGAATATCTCCAAATGGAACTGATTGACTTACAATGCAATAATGAATTAAAACACATTATTGAAACATCAGAATCAAAAATAGATTTTTAAAACACTTATGTCACAAAAGAAAAATTTTCCAATTTGAGAGATCTGGCACAAAAAGTTGTGAGCGCTTTTGGATCAACTTACACCTGCTAATCGTTTTTTTTTTTCGAAGATGAAATTTATCAAACATAAATCGCGCTCAAACTTAACGGACGAAAACCTGCAACATCAATTACGATGTGCAAATACACGCATTGAGATCGACTTGCAGAACTAAGTGAAAGAGTTGAGAAACAAATATCTCACTAATTAAATAAATTAATCATTATAAGATCATTGCGTTATTATTATTATATTATCTATGCTTGTATACATGAAAAATAATGAAAACAATAGTATTAATTCATTCTGTTTTAAATTTTCACTCCAATAAATGTATGTACTGGGTCCAAATCTAATATAAAGATATATATTTTTATATGCGACCCTCGGTCCGACGTGGTGGTCGAGTGGTCAAGGCATGCGTTTCCAAAGCAATCGCTCGACCGACACGTTGTGGATTCGAACCCCACGTAAGGCATGGATATTGTTGTGTTGTGGGCGAAGTGTGTTTCGCCCCCCTCTGGTGCGCCTGGAGCAACGTCCCTTGGACGGCTAAATGGATCACGTATAAGGTCGAATTATGATGAGTCAAGTGCCTGGCCATTGGAAAAAAAAATATGCGGCCCGCGGGATTATAATGTTTTTCCGAAGTGGCCCTCAAGGTCATTTGGGTTGGCCACCCCTGGTATAGATAAATATTCGCTCTTAGTTCAGGAAAAATAAGTCATTAACACTTTACAACAAAGTTGAAAAGTGTTTATGACTTTGTTCATTCTCTCTGTTTGTCTATCTGTCTGTCTGTTCGTTAGCACGATAACTGCCGTAAAAATGATTTAATCAAAATGTAATTTTAGTATGTTGTTCAGACGGTCTGTAGGACCTATGAGAATATAAATGAATAATATCACCCAATTAGTTTTGGATTGGACCCGGGTTGAAAAAATGAAATACATGGAGCCCTATGGGACCTAATTTTTCAAACATTTTTTAAGCGGATTCACAAATTGCTTCGAAAATTTTAGGTAATATTCAAATTGTTCCAAAAAATATATAAAAAAAAAATTCAGCGAAATATATTCAGTAGTTTTTTAAATAAAAATTAAAATAATAATAACACCTCTTATATGAAGCGATTACGTAACCATGATATGAAAAGATCACGTGACCCACTTCAAAATAATATATGGCATCCATCTTGTCTCAAAATCGTGATTTTTAAAGTTCTTTTTAATTCATATTGAGTGTTGTATCCGTCCTAAAACCACTTTATTTTTGCTTAAATTCTGTGCATCTACATACTGAAACAACGCAATTACAATATATGAGTTTAAATGCTCATCCAAATTTGATTATTTCTACAACGAAGCTTATTTTTCACCTATGTAAAATGTAAACAGCAAAATATGTAGAATGAGTTGTATTAGAATTGCTGTATTTCTTTAACACAAAATCATTAAGTTCATGGAGTCTGCGTAGCTGATATGAATGAAATATTCATTGATTTTAAAAAGAGAAGGACGATTGTTTTCGATGAAGTTTTACGCATAGAGTTTAATTACTTGTAGCTCCATGGTCTTAATTTTTAAATAAAATAAATTATTATAGTATTATGATGAATGACATGAATGGGAAATTATTAATGAATGAAATGCTGCTTTTATAGAGAGAGCCAGGCGTGTTATTTTTTCTATGACGTCATTTGAATGAATTTCAGTTGTTTTCGATGAAGTTTTCAAATCTAATAAATTATCGTAGTATTATGATAATTCTAAAATTATTACCGGGGAATGTATCACATTTTAGAGATGTTTAAACCAGGCAATTTATATTTCAATGCCGTCATTTGAATGAAGTTCATTTTTTTCGATGAAGGTTTAAGTTTTCAAATATAATAAATTAATGGAGTATTATGATAAATTTAAAAATATTACCGAGGAATGTATTGCATTTTAGACATGTTTAAATAAAATTGCATTGAAGTTGGAAAGTGTTTCATAATCAATGCTTTAAGCATGATTGATCTTTCTTGTTTTAATTATGTATTTTGCATTAGTTACCATACGGACATATTATCTGTTGTAAATAAAACAAATAAGGCAAAAAACAACGAATAAATATATTGAACTTTATTGAATTTTAATTTTACAGAAAGTTACTTTCGGCTTCATCCGACAAGAATCATCTCTAATTTTTCCATCCTGAAAAGTTTCCTTGATAGTAAACTAAAACGTCAACAGTATGCGCTATGTTGACTGTCACGGAACAATGAAGTTGATTACGTTTAGGAACATTAGCATACAGTCCGTGAATAAAATTTCCATGCATTTTATTGCAGCAGGAAACATTCTCTTTATAGAAGATCCACACTATCTCTACAAATTAATTCAACTTTATCGCATCGATATCGAAATTTGCATGAAGGGCCTGTTCTCACTGCAAATGGAGTAAATATGAATCATGTCATAACCGATCACCTTGAAGATAAGATGCCTGTAATTTCAGTGATGTATCGGTAGTTATAGAGATAAATTAGTAAGACATGTAACAACGTGCAATTTTAACATCATCCAGAACGTTCTTGAAATATAAGCACCACATGCACCAATCTTCCCGCTTTGAGATTGTGCGATATTTAGAAGTCCAATTGTAAATCAAATGTAGTGAAATGATTGTGCAATACATTTTAAGAGACAAGTTTTGCAAGCAAAAGAAATACGTATTTCCATTCAAACGGAATTGTTGTAGAATTGACTAGGTAAAATAATTCAAGTTGTTTAATTTAAAATAATCTGTATATGTTTACGAAATATCTTTCTACGTGTTCTTGAAACTCCCACCCCCCTGATAACCTAAAAGGTTAAATTATTGCATACTTATAGTATCAACCACCTGACAGAGTCTAACGTAGTCGGATTTTCGATTCCCTTGGAGGAGGAGAAAATTAGAGGCTTGGGGAAAAAAATTCCCTCACCTTCGAGAAGCACCCACCCCCTGATGACCTGAAGGATTGAATTATTGCATACTTATAGTATCAACCACGTGACAGTACCGGATTTTTATTCCTTCTGGAGGAGAAAATGAACAACTCCCTGGAGGAGAAGAAAATGTGAGGTTTTCGAAAAATCTTTCCACATCATCCAGTAGCTCTCACCCTTTGGTAACCTAAAAGTTTGAATCATTGCATACTTATAGTATTAACTACCTGACAGAACCTAAAGTAGTCGGATTTTCGATTCCCCCTAGAGGAGAAACTAAGAAATTTTTGAAAAATCTTTCCTCACCTTCCAGAAGTTCTTGCCCCCTGGTGACCTAAAAGGTTGAATCATTGCATATAGTATTAACCACCTGACATAACCTTTCGTAGCCGGATTTCCTATTCGCTCTGGAGGAGGAGAAAATGAGAGGTTTTCGAAAAATCCTTCCACATCTTCCAGTAGCTCCCATCCCCTGGTGACCCAAAAGGGTGAAACATTGCATACTTATGGGATCAACCACTTGACAGAACCTAACGTAGTCGGGTTTTCGATTCCCCCTGGAGGTGGAGAAAGTGAGAGATTTTCGAAAAATCTTTCTTCACCTTCCTTGTTTAAAATTACCTAGTTCCATAGGCTTCTATCCCTTTGTGACCTGAAAGGTTGAATCATTGCGTACTTATAGTATCAACCACTTGACAGAACTTAACGGAGCCCAATTTTGATTTTTCTTTCAGGGGCAGACAAAGGAGGCTAAACGTATTTCCAGTCTCTCCAGAAGCTCCCAGCCCAATGACTTACAAGGTTGGAACTTTAGGACACTTATAAATCGATCACGGGACAGATTTCTAACGGAACCGGGTTTTCAACTTCTCCCAAGTACATTGACAGAATGGATATCTAAATGTATTTTCAGGCTCTAAACTCTAGAGCCTAGAAAATATTGTCCAGAAGACCCCTTAGAATTACGAAGCTTTGCATATAGTATTGACCAAAGAATATAACCTAGTTGAGTAAATTTTCGACGCTAAATGCCAAAAAATACAAAATAAAACTTAATAATCTGAAACTTAACTTTTTAAGAGTCTTAGTTCCCTTGTCTTTGGTTTCAAATGCTAGTCTTTAAGTAATTAGAATGGTCTAAATGATAGCATGTTTGGGAGCAATCGCAGCGGTCGATGTCGACCGAATTTTATTTTTCACCTCAAGTTAGATCCAATACTCTAAATTGGCGCCAGAACTAAAATATAGTGTGGTTGCGACGACAGGATTCCCCTTCTTGCTTTGTCATAGACCCCTTAAGTAGTCTTCGTATTCAAGCTTTGAAGTGTGATTCAGATGATTCTGTGACTGCGCATTGAGAAGCAGGGCCTGATTACCGGAAAGATACAAGGGGGAGTCTGTGCTGCCTTTCAAAAAATTTAAAGGCGCCCCCAAACTGTGCCCCGATCAAATGGCAACCCTATTTTAAACAGTGTCTTGTTCGTATAGGCAAACAAGGAAGTATATTGGTTGTCTTTGACTGAATTTTAACTGGCCATAATTTATTTTATTTTAAATATTAAACAGTTAACGCAAAATAAAGTAGCAAGAAAATCAATATTTGAGTTTTAATTTCTCACAAAATTAAACTTTGCCAGTTAGTGATTAAATAAGAAAATATGCATTGAATTGAGAAAAAAGTTGCTTAAACCGAACAATTCGAGTAATAGGATCTTCTGAGCATTGGTGAGTGTGTGGGAATTAGGAAAATTTTCTGAGGCCTTGTTGACGAGTTAAAAATGGGGTGGTTGTGCTTCCTCTAATTTGTGGTGTTAAGCAGACCCTGTGAGGTAGGCTGTATTGGTTATATAATTTCTCTCCCACGGAGAGAAGGACGAAACTCAAGAAGGAACCAACAAGAATCAACACCAGGTATTTACGCCTATTATTATTATTGTAACCTAATGTGATACAAATGGGCTCCAATGTGATACTTCAATGTGAATACTAATGTACTTCAATGCGATACAAATGTGCTCCAATGCGATGCGATACACAGCTGATTGCCCCCTTCAGAAAGCTACCATTAGCCTATGGGTTGGTCGTGTGGTCTGGGTTTTCTACAGCTGATTGCCCGGCCATCCAAACAGTTACCTTACACCTTTCTGGTAGGTCGGACGGTTTGGGTCTCAACAACAACACAGCTGATTGCAGCAGCGGACAAAACAATGGGAAATATGAATATCTAAAGAAAACGAACGAAGCCTTAGATATTTTAAATGAGGAACGTATTAGAAGACGGAAGTAAAAGTATCTGTCTCTGCACTAACTTCACCGAATTACAACATATATAGGATCTACTAGACTATAATTAAGAATTTAAGTACTAATTAGCATATTGCACGCCACCAATTACAGACTAACCAGGAAGTAATGGTCATTCCTTCAATCTAACCTAAAATAACTGCGCATTCTCATTAGGTGTCTACGGTTAATTTGAACACAATGCGCGTGCGAGGAACTGAGATCAGAACCAACACTGACACAATCGACTCTTTAAACAGATTACCTTGAAGATTAGGACCAACTCATTTAGCACAAGTCGTCGTCTCTCTCCCTGTTGCTGCTTGGACAGAAAGATGCACGTAAGGTCGACAGCGTAATTTCCAAAACGGATTTTATCTGGGAAGACAACAGGGTGCTTGCCTGATGGATGTTTATGGGTGTTTTTTAATTGTTCGGATTGGATCGTTGGAAAATCGCTATTGCTCGTCTTCCGCTATATAAGTTTCGGCAAGCAAAGATTATTACAGTACGATCTGTATACATGTTTTTTTAACTTCTTAATCGCCCAACTGACTTGCGTCCTTTTTCTACAACAAAGATCATGAATATCTTAAACCAAATATGCCTGTTATGAAAATTTGAAATTTTTTACTTTTCCCCGCCACCTCTAAATATATTCTTCAACTGTTATTTTTCAAAGTTCTCAATTAATACAGGACGATTGTGGATGAGGACAAAGCTGTTGTATTATGGCTGGGTATTTTCATTCTGCAGATATCCTTTCCCGACCATGCTTATAACTGACTGGGGGACACTTATACAGCCCAAACTATTGCAGGTAGAAACTTGAAACTTACGCGTGGGACTTATAATGACCTATAGAAACGTATAAATAATGACAAAAATCTAAAATTTGGGAATTTCGTTCTAAAAATTTATAAATCGTGGAATTTTTTGTTCTAACCTTTTTTCAGCCATCACTCGAGAATGGCAAGAGACACAAAATGCGTTTTTATATCATCATGCGTGTGAAAAGATAGCCTAACTTTTCACAAGTAACTTTATTGGTGCACAAGCAATTGTTCATGAGGCATTTTAAAATTATAGTCACAGAAGACGACTTTTGGGAGGCAATGTAGTATTGCAACAAACCTTAAAACTAGACATTTTTTTCTTTTCTCGGTATGTGTCCATGTTTACTTTCGTAAGTGCCTCGAATCAACTCAAGCTTTTCTTTTTAATGACCCCAGTTTTTTGTTACTGGAAGTTAATAGATGCTTTTCCTTTTCTGTTTTTTGTTTTTTTTTACATTTTTTTTAATTCTGAAAGAAAAAAAATTAAAAAGACATTTTTTTCGTGTTGCAAAATATCCAAGATAACATACTTGAAGGTTTAAAATAGTTTAAAAAATATATCCCATTTGTATCTGATTTCAATTAAGAAGAATTGTGTTTCCGTTGCAAGTAAATGCATACATGGTTTGGTTTCACGCTTATTATGCGTTCTTCAGCATGGGTAAGCACTAGAAGCTAGGAACTTCATAAAATTTGGTGGGTAAGTCACTTGTGGGTGACCCTGGTGCTGATTAGATTTTGGTACAATTCGGAATAAAAGAGCCTGCCATTTTTTGCGAGATGGCCCGCAAAAATTGCATGTATCCACTTTAGCTAAAGTTATTATTTACCAAACTTCACAAAATTTGGTAGATAAGACACTTGTAAGTTACCCTGATGCTGATTAGTTTTTGGTATGATTCGGGAAACAGAACCAAAAGAGAACCTGCCCCCTTTTTTTTTTTTTTTTTGCAAAATGGCCCGCAAATATCATAAAAATCTAAAATAAAAGACTGCGTATGTTCAATAGTACCAATTAAATGATTGTTTTATACGTAATTTTTGGCAATAAAAGGAGTAAGACCAACTCTATTACTTTAGGATTACCCGTTTTCGAGGTATTGGAGTGTTTTCGCATTTTTACTACGTCGCCTTTAAAAATACGTACAGTTACCAAACAAAAATTGAATAAAAGTGTAAAAGTGCAAATTAAGTGTAATTTCACATAAATATGGGTGTTATTTTGTGCAATAAGACTTAATTTGATGAATTATTAATGAAATAAAGCGAAAACGAATTTAAGTCTGCAGGGAAAGCCATGTGCTGCCTACATCAGATCTTTATTTAACCAATACAAATACAATGGTGACTTTTCACCATTGCATGCCTGTTATATATGACTTAGCTTTAGTAGTGGATAAAAGTTTCGAGGAAATTTCAGTGCTTACAACTAATGTAAACAATCTACCTTTCCTCCTTGCTCACGCAATAGTATAATCGAATTTTGGGCAATTAAAGGGAAAGGCTGTCGAATCAGTAAATGTTAAATAAACAAATTTTTGTTTAACACTATCTGGTCGATGCTCGAGCTGGCCACGAGCGCAGTGTTTTTATTCGGCAACGCGCGAATGCCACTCAAGCGCGACTTAAATCCTCTAGTTCTTTTTCTACGCATTCCAATTCGAGCTCCGATTGCGCTAAGATATTATGTGCACATTTAACAAAAAATGTAGATAGCCCAGGTCATGAACATAGACAGGTGGCGGTCATAACCCAACCCCAATAGTTTAATCATGGAGTTAGAAAGAAGGAGATAAAATCGCTTGGGATGAAACTCTTGAAAATGCCATAATGACTTTTGAGAATTACATCTAGGTGTCGCTGGTGTTAGCAAGGTCGCTGCTATTATTAGTGGGCACAACAGAACGTAAAATTAGTATATGTTATTTTTGAAAATTTTTAAATTAAGGGTTCCCTAATTATGAGTATAATTAATTAGTATTTTACTTGGTTTTCTGTAGGATAGAGTATAGGATAGAGTATAGGTAGGATAGAGTACGGAGATAAAAAAATTCTGATGTGGGCAGCACATGACTTTCCCTGCAGACTTATATCCACGTTTTTTTTATTTTAATCACGTGACTTTCCCTGCAGACTTATATCCACGTTCTTTTTATTTTAATTAAATTTAATTCACTTGTAATTCAATTTTCGCTCTCATTTGGTAACTAGACTTATTTTTAAAGATGGGGTAGAGAAAATACGATAAAACTAAAATATCTCGAGAACGGCTGGTCCTAGTGTAATGGGCTTAGTCTTATTCTTTTCATCGTTAAAAATTACGTATAAAACTAGTATTTAATGGATATATGTGAGCATACGTAGTTTTTCATTTTATATTTTGTCGATTTTTGCGGGCCATTTTGGCGAAAAAAGGCAGGTTATTTTTTTCCGAATCTTACCAAAATCTAATCAGCACCAGGGTGACCCACAAGTGCAGATTTTGTATCCACTCTAACTAAAAAACTAATGGACCGAATTTCACAAAATCTACCGAATTTTGTGAAATTCGGTCCATTAGTTTTTCAGCTAGAGTGGATACAGGTATTTGCGGGCCATTTCGCTAAAAAAGACGGGTTCTTTTATCCCGAATAGTACCCAAAACTAATCAGCACCAGATTCACCCACAAGTGGCTTACCTACCAAATTTTATGAAATTCGGTCAATTAGTTTTTTAGTTAGAGTGGATACAAAGTCTGCACAGACAGACAGACACGCAGCCAGACACACAGACACAGAGACAGACAGACACGCAGCCAGACACACAGACACGCACACAGGCGTCACGCTAAAAATAGTTTTTTCGTATTGTAGAGGTCTCGAAACGCGTAGATTCGTCGAAAACTCGAGTTGCGATTTTCGGCATGATTCCAATACTTTCCCTATACATTACCATGTATTGCAGGGAAAGTAATAAATTGAAAGATAAATTTGAATACGTAGGAATATTCTTTATTGTTTCAGTTCTACTTTGCATTGTGCTAATAATTTATTTTTACAACATTGACAGTTTCTATAAATATTTTAGGCCTTTCCACATAGAATTGCATACAATGCAGGACTACTTATCCCAGCGTCACCTGAATTATTGTCTCAAACGATATTGGCGTTTTCTGAATATGAAGTTTTAATTCCTTACTTCCACCTCCATGAGTTTAATACTTCAGTAATCCTTAGAGTTCTTATGTTATTTGTAAAAATTCTTGAACAATCAATAAAATTCGCGAACATTCTAAAAGTCCTCAAGATGACGACATTTTACTAAATTTGTCGTCAATGCCAAGCGACCTGGACTTTTCCGTAATGACAATTGATAAATGTAAATGTTTTTTTGCTGTAAGTATACTCTGAGCACAGGTAAAGCGCTATAAGGTATGTAGTAGCAATAATTATGTACTATTGCTGGCATATAGGAAGATTTATACCTTATAACTTTCTACAATGATTGGTTCGTCTTCTGTAACTGACGTAATATTTCTAGAAGCTTGGCCTTCTTACTAGGAGGTATTAGCTTAGCAGAGGATTGATGGCGGGACTTGTTATAAAATGTCATTGGGAAAACATATTAAAAAATAGATTTCCTATTATTTAAAATATCTATTGTTTTTAATATTTAAACGTTTTTAATTCCCGATTTTTAACATTTTTTTAAAATCAAATTTGTAAAGACATTTGCTCCAGTCCCATGTCTTGGTGTTCTAAAACAATTTCTCCTCTTCACACGTATTTTTTCTCTCCTTCTTCTACCATTTTAGGTATTTTATAAGACAGAAAAAACAACCTCTCAAAATGTTAAAATATTGAAATTATTTTTACATATTCATAGTTACAACACTATTTCCGAAAAACAAAAAATATTGTTTACCTTTTTATTTGTTAGGTTCGGATATATATAAGCGTCCAAAATGTTCACATTTTTCGTGACGCTCCGATTTCAAACAAAGATACTCCGACCATAGATGCCATTGACATCTATATAATAAAAGGCAATGTCTCTGTGTGTGTGTGTGTGTGTGTGTCTGTCTTATACACTATACGTTCAGCGACCGCGCGTCGGAGAGCTACGAAATTTGGCAATCGAAGACCCGGGGGGGGGGGGACACGTGAAAACCGGTTTTTAAAATTTTAATTATTTTTTTTGTTATTTAATGTTTTATGCGATTTCGACCGTTTTTTGCCATTTTTTCTCCAAGATCCAGACGTCGTAGAAAAAAACAAATCACACCACCGGAAAGAGCAGTCAATTGCGAGTACAAATATATAAATTTCAAATCTCAGGGACAAATTCTAATATTTTTTAAAGATGGTATTTTTCAAAGAGGGTACGGTTCCTGTGGATGCCTCTCCCACTGGGTTCCGGTCTAAATTGGGTGGCACTTCCTGGCCGTCCAAACAGTCACCTTTCTGGTAGGTCGTGCCAGCAAGTTTGCCACGGTCAAAATTTTCAAGGGTAGCGAACAGGCTGTTCGCCAAAGGCGACTAGTAAAAAATAAATCAGATGTGGGCAGCACATGACTTTTCTTGCAGACTTATATCCACGTACTCTTTATTTTAATTAAATTTAATTCATTTTTAATTCAATTTTCGTTCTCATTTGGTAACTGGACTTTTTTCAAAGGTGGCGTAAAGAAAATACGAAAAAACTAAAATATCTCGAGAACGGCTAATTCTAGTGTAATGGGGTTGGTCTTATTCTTTTCTTCGTTAAAAATTACGTATAAAACAAGCATTTAATGGATATATTTGAGCATACGTAGTTTCTTAATTTTAGATTTTGACGATTTTTGTGGGTCATTTTGCAAAAAAAAAAAAAAGCAGGTTATTTTTTTTCGAATCATACCAAAATCAAATCAGCACCAGGGTGACCCATAAGCGACTTATCTACCGAATTTTGTGAAATTCGGTCTATTAGTTTTTCAGCTAGTATGATAGAGGCTTTTGCGGGCCATTTCGCAAAAAAAGGCGGGTTCTTTTATCCCGAATCGTACCCAAAACTAATCAGCACCAGATTCGCCCACAAGTGACTTACCTACCAAATTTTATGAAATTTCAATTAGTTTTTTAATTAAGAGTAGATACAAAATCTGCACAGACAGGCAGACACTTAGACTTCGCACTAAAAATAGTTCTTTCGTATTCTAGA